>ML812367.1:117166-132316 GCA_009831015.1 Picea engelmannii
ATGGTGATGGATGTTGATGTTGCTGATAAGACAAAGATGATGAATGAAGAAAAGGTGGGCCCTCCAGGGCCATGCTCAGGTTAATCCTGCTCTCGGTACTCCATGTCTAGGACCTGTGGACCTCGAGACATGATCTCCTAGTTATCTCTAAAAAGTGGGGATAACAGTCCCAAAACGTCCCTCCTAAAGGGGTGACATCACCCTTAGGTTTTTCATTTGTGAAAAAAGTAGAATTTAAAGCTCTGTTGAGAAAATCGACAAAAAATCGCCAAAATCGCGAGAAATCACGATTTTTTCTCAAAAAATCGCTAAAAAAATCGGGCGATTTTTTTGGCGATTTTTGGGGAAAAAATCGGCAAAAATCGAAAAAATTGAAAAAATCGGAAAAATCGGGAAAAATCGATTTTTAAGTTTGTCGATATATTGCCAATGTTTTGGCGATTTTTACGAAACGATGTTTTCTGGACCCCGACGATTTTTTCGTCGAAACGATTTTTGTAACACTGATTTAAAGGGAATTGTTTAAAATTATTTGTGTAAAGGGGAAAGATTAAGGTTGTTGACCCCTAGTCTTGTGGTTTAACCTAAAATTATGTGGACAAACTATTTTGGTGACGTTTTGTATAAATAGAGATCGTAAGGTCTCATTTCATAACATAACTCTCCCATCTTGGAGAGGTACTTGGACTGAAATTTTCGCTATCTTTAGCTATTTCTCTCTTTTGCTTTTGTGTATGGCTACTTTCTTGGTTATTTGGTTGATGGAAGTGATGCGCTAGCCTTGGAAGGCTCTTCTTTGCTATTGTGGTGGTTTATCTTAGTATTTTCCTTGAATTGGTAAGGTGTTTTTGCATTGTATTATCATTTTGTTTCAAGACAAGGTTATTTTGCTAGAGCTAGGTGGGAAGTATAAGGGCATACACCCCCACCTTAGCTTCCATCACTTTATGCTTAAATTTTATTGGTTTAACAAGGGTTTGCTAAGAGAGGTATAAGTGCACACACCCTCTTAGCCTAAACCCTAGCTAGGGATACTTGCCTTGGGGAGTAAGGATTTACACCCGCAAGGAGGTAGTACCTTTAGCTCTTTCTTTTCTTGACTCCATTAACCCAATCATTAAAGGCACTAGTCATCACTTGTTGCATTGGAGATATAAAATTGTTGCTTTGGGAAATGTGAAATTTTGTGATTTTGAAGTTGTTTCTAGTGGAATCAAATCTATGCTATAAATACTTGCTTGAGCCACTAGGGCATTTCATTTCTCCAAGTATTTCTTGTTGTTGTTACAAATTTAACCTACATCCATTAGGGCTACAGAAAACCCTAACCAAACTCTTCAATAACTCCTAATTTAACCATTGAAAATTGCCTAAAATCTGCCCACATAATCTACTAAGTAGCATTTTTTGGCAAGTTTTGAGAAAGTTTTAGTGGTTAAATCTCTTGTTGTAATAACAAGTTTGTTACAGCCATAAGGCTGATAAATATCGCTGCAGCTAGCTTTTTATGACAGCCTTCTTTTTTGTGCTAAAGTCTTGTTTTATCATTGTTGAGCTAAACTATTTTTTACTAGCTTGTCTCGTGCTTATTCAATTGGACTTTTAGCACTTATATTGCAGCCCTTTTTATCTTTTATGTGCTGATATATATCATTGATTATTGATGCAATTAGGGACAGAAAGCTTAACTTGCCTGTCCACCTAACATTACTATATGCAAGTGTGGCTTTCTTGTGTCTCGGGCAGGTACAAACACCCTTTGCAGGCATCCAAAGACTTGGCAACCTTAAACCACCCGGGGACGAGTCATCAAAGCCATCTTTCCTCTTCCATCACTGACCTTCCTTTAGGGAGGTACTTCTCTTCTTTCCCTTCCATCCATCTCAATCCCCCCAAGGTCACTGGGATCACCTCCCTACAGTGACCTAGTCACCCTCGAAGTGCGGGACCTATATCGAGGTGACATTGGGTATAGTGTCCCTTAGTTGTCATTTTGGTGGTTGGGTCAGGTTTTGCCCCACCTACAACTCGTGCAATAACAAGGACTTCTGGAGTCTGAATTTGACCCAAGTTGATTGATTGTCTTGAAGACCATCCATCAAGGAGTTTTCCTAGCAAATCCAAGGACCAACCCATCTTTTAAAATTTATAGTATTGAGGGCGATATTCTTCTGATTCCAAACTCAATCAACTAGAAATCAATCCAAGGCTGATCTTGAACTCGCGAGGTCACAATCTTTGACACCAAGAGACATCTAGAAGATAAAAAAAGGTAAAGTTTTCTCTCAATTTCTTCAACCAATTATTTTCAAATTTAAATCATTTTTTTTATTATAAAAATACAAAAAATCATACCCTAGCTTAGTTCTTCAATTTCGTATCTTATAAGCTAGTAGATCTTGGAGATTTTGCCATTTGGGAACTTCCCTACCCCAAGATAAATTTACCCTTGAGTTTTTGGGCTTTATTTAACATATATAACAAGGGTTTCTTGAAAAATAGTGTGTGGATCTGTTTTATTACAGCGAAGAATACATTCAGATCTACACTCATTTTTTACATAAGGGGCACTATTGTAAGTATTTACCTCCCAAACCCTTCCATAAACTTTCAAAATTTGATTCACAAGTTATATCCCTTATTTTCTATTTAATATAGAAGAAAAATACATCCCCAACAAGTCTTTCTTTGGTTGTAGCATTTTTGGGTTTTGACCCTAGGGAGATTTGAACCCCAAATCTGCAGAGGTAATTTCCAGCCACCTAGAAATATATTTTCTGCAGATCTGAAAGCTATAGGGCATAGTACTCACTACTACCTTGCTGCCCTATCCTTTCCACCCGCAGATCTATTGATCTAGTGTGATTATACACTTGTAGGAGGCCTGAAAAGGCCATATTTCTTGTTTTATGTTTTTTTCTCTGTTTTCGCAGGTCTGATATAACAGAACAGCGAGGAAGCATCTCATTTCCAGCCACTCTACCCAAGGTACAGGTAGTACAAATCGTTCATAAAGTGGTAAGAGTACCTAACACCTTCTTGTGCATTATTTTTACCAATATTTCAGTAGCTTGGGGTAAGTTAGCTTGTTGTTCTATTGTTTATTTTCTGCATTATATATTAGTCTAGCAAGGCAATTAAACAATTAACTCCTACCTTCGCCTAGTGTTTTCTGTTTAGGCACTGGTTCCAAGATCCTTTGAGGTGAAGTGAAATTTTGTGGGAAGCCTCCTGGAGCCTCTTAGTGTAGGAGTTTGGCTCAAAGGGGGAAGGACAGGTGTTGTAGTGGCATTGGGCACCTATCCCCTGTGTTGCCGCCATAGTAGATTGCGAACCTTGGTGGTTTGCTAGTTTCATCGATAACAGGCTTCTTTCCAGTAATTGTCTTTTGATCATGGAGTTTTGTTCCCTCATTCCAAAGTCCAAGTTATTTAGGA
Organism: Picea engelmannii; assembly: GCA_009831015.1. NCBI lineage: Eukaryota > Viridiplantae > Streptophyta > Pinopsida > Pinales > Pinaceae > Picea > Picea engelmannii. Next base: position 120,604 of record ML812367.1, read on the forward strand.
TGAACATTGTATCTTTTCTTTTTTGCTAGCTTTTTAGCATCTAGGACTGTTATAGACACTCCCTTATAACACTCTCATAGTCTATTGACCACGGGTTGTAGCTTCTAGTCCAGTTCTTTAGTTCCATTGGTCTAGTTCTTGATCATATGTTGGACATTAATAAAATTATCATATATTATCTTATGTGTTACCTAAGAGGCATATATATACTAATAGGCACAACCCTATACTAAAATAATTAATGTTTAACATAATTTATGTTCATTACAATCTTTACATATTAAACTGAATTCTCAATGGACACTTTCCCCTGAATATCATTAAAATAATAATAGGCACAACCCTATACTAAAATAATTAATGTGATTTATATTCATTATAAACTTTACATAGTAAACTGAATTCTCAATGGACACTTTCTCCTGAATATGAATATCATTAAAAAACTAACCATCCACGAGTTTGATCAAGGCCTTCTGCAACAAAATCCCCTGGGAAATTTTTCTCAAAGAGCTCTCTATTCTCAAATGGATAGTGAATGTAAGCATAAGGCATTGACCCACTCTCGAACCAGCAATCGAATACCTGCATATAGATGCCCATTGTCACAATTCCACTCCATAGTTTCAAAGTAGAAAAAGTTCTACAAAGCTAAAAATTAGCATTTTACCCTGGTGTAGAATCTGCCTACATTAAACAAGAATGTAAGCAGAAAACATGAGACATGCACTAGGGTAGGAAATGGGCAAAAATTATAAATATTTTATAATATTTTAAAACGGAGAACAAAAGCCTGGAAGACATCTTAGTTGAAGCTGATACAAAAGCACAAACATTACTAACATACTTCCATTAAACTTCCCCTAATCAATAAACTCTTCTGAATTAGCCCTTAAATGTCTATTATCAAAATGAGTGCACTTAAAAAATATATCTATTTCTAAGTTACACACATGCACTAGATGAAATAGGACCTCCTTTTGTGAAGAAAGATACATCATAGCAGCTGCTTATATTTTATTTAAAATTTTCCAGACTTACATCATCAACACGCCGAAGAACTCCATAGTTAGTACCTCTTCTAGATGGAATTGTGATGTGATCAATTTTCTCCCGATGCAAATCAGTCACCTGCATGTAATGAACAGACACAGTAATTGTAAGTAGATCGTCCACTATGACAATCACTGATGTGATCCCAAATTAATATAAAATAAATTTCAACTGATGAGAACAGGCTTTCTTCAGAAAGTAAACATTGATTTCAAGTCAGAAAAGACTATGTTCTCCAAACTACACATCACTTGAAAGTTGACAGATTCAGATCTTAAAGCTGGCATGACTGAATATTCCCCAGTGGGACCTGCCTGCTTGACTATTTTTATGCAAAGCAAGTTGATATTTACTCTCATTCCTGGTGAGTATAAAAGTAATATAGGTTGTGCAATATTTTATATACTTTGCATCATTACACAGTTGCAATTACAGAAGTAGTTTTCTCATCTATACTCTTGGTCATCCGGATTCTGGAGGCATATATAAGAAAATAAAGCAAGCTTAATAGTTTGATCTTCTCCGGATCCTTTTCAACATAGGAATTCCAACACAAAGAGCCGGCATATATTTGAGTTAAATAGCATCTAACCCATTGAAAATAAACCATGGTAGAATAGCAAACGGTGTGGATGCAAAACAACAATAATTAGTACAGGCATCGATATTAGAGTAATTTAATGCGCCCAGTGTTATCCCTCATTTTTGCATCATGCATACACTTGGGAATGTTTTCACCATGCTTTTGATTTTTATCACAAAGACAGGTTTACAGGTTGATGGAGCTATGGATAGCCGAGAGGTTATGAGTTCACTTGATGATTTTGATGCCTTGGTTGATAGTTGATGAGATGATATGATCATGGCTGCCTTGATGGTGCTTTTCTTGGTATACTTGCTTATCATGGAAAGATAGCATCGCACTTGGTCATATGATGTTCTAGCCTTCATGCTAGGGATTAATGGTATATGAGAACATGTTACTCTATAGAGTGAACACCCTAGATTATATGGAGGATCTTCATATGTGGGTTGCATCTTCATCTATTTGGCATCATTGTTACGGGTAGCACTTGACATATACCCCCTCTTCTTTCATATTGTTTATTGCTTTGATGAGTGGGTTTTAGCATGGTTATGGTTATTTTTCACACATGGGTGGGTTACTTATGAGGTAGATCATGGTCATATGTGGAGCCTAAGTTGCAGGAAACGCACCCCCCCCCCCGGAAACGAGGTGAAACGTCGGTACGAGTACAGTATGGTCGGGAAATGCCACTGGCCGTACCGTACGGTGTTTCCCGATTTGGAAACGCCTTACGGTACAGCCGACGACGTTTCTTGGCCGTACCGGCCCATACGGCCGCATTTCGGGCGTGTTAGAGGCGATTTAAGGAAAAAAAAAAAGGGGTTGTGGGGCCCCCAAATAGCCAATTAGATTTATTAATGGCATTTTTAATATTCTCCAATGAGAATGAGGTTGATTTTCTGCCTTTTTTTTAATTTAAAAAAGAAATTTCTAGATGCAAATAGAAACCCTAAATCTCCTTCCTTTGCTATAAGAAACCACTTGCTTCACTCATTCCTCACACTTTCATTAGCAAGAGGAGCTTCCTACAGCAGCAACAAGGAGATTGTGTGTGGTTTTCGTAAGCAGATTTCTTTTCTATTTGGTGAGCAGATTTATTTTATGTTTGCTTAGCAAGTTAGCAGATTTTTTTGTTGTCTTGGTTTGCAATATGCAAATTTCTGTTTTGTTTGATGAACAGATTTTCTTCTTTTTTTGCAGCATTCATGGCTTCTCAAAGTGTTGTTTCATCTACCCCTAGAGTTGTTGAAGTAAGCAGGCAGCAAGAATACTATCCTCTTTGGAGGCATGTTACCAAGGCCAAGGCTATGGGTGTTGGTGGAGGTTCATGGGAATGGAAGTGCAATTTATGCAAGAAGGATAAGACCTTCAAGAGCTTTTACACAAGAGTCAAGGCTCACATTTTGCATGAAGGGAAGGGTATTGAAGGTTGTGAACATACTCTTCATCTGCAGGTGAGGGATAAATTCCATAAAGAGCATGATAATGCTCAAAACATTAAGGATAATAGAGCCAAGATTACTATGCATGGCAGTAGCAAGCATCCTCCTTCCTTGGGTGTTAGCAATGAGCCAAGGATTGTTCATGAAACAAGGAAGAGGAGGGCGCTAGAGGTAGAAAACGAGATATCCAAAGGCCTTGGAGGACAAGGTGCAGCGACAGACAACAGATTGATGAAGATGTTCAACAACCAAAAGAGAGAAGAAACAGAGTCAAGAGTGGCAAATGCCATATTTGCATGTGGCATCCCATTTAATGTGGTTCGGTCCCCCTATTGGAAGGATATGGTGAAGGCAATTAACGAGGCTCCTCAAGGTTTCAAGGGGCCAAACTATGAAAAACTCAGAACAGTGTTGCTGCAGAAAGAGAGGTCATCGATTCATGATATTCTCAAACCAGTTCGTAGCTCATGGACCAGCACAGGGGTTTCCATTATCTCTGATGGATAGACTGATGCAAAGCGAAGGCCCTTGGTCAATGTTATTGCATCATCACCAACAGGAGCGATGTTCCTAAGAGCAGAAGATTGTTCTGGCGAAGTAAAAGATAGCAAATTCATTGTTGATATTTTAATTTATGCTATTGAACAAGTAGGGCCAGCAAATGTGGTGCAAGTTATCACAAATAATGCACCTGTTTTCAAAGCTGCAAGATTGATTGTTGAGAGTAGATATCATCATATTTTTTGGACTCCTTGCATTGTCCATAATTTAAATCTCATTTTAGAAGAGATTGAGGCAAACACTAAATGGATTAAGGAGATCACAGGGCAAGCTAGGGAGATCATTAAATTCATCACCAACCACCACCAGTCTCAAGCAATGTATCAAGAATACTCCAAATTGGAGTTGCTCAAATTTGTTGAGACAAGATATGCCTCAAACTTCATCATGTTGCACTGCCTTGTTGAGGTCAAAAGTGCATTGATGAGTATGGTGGTGGGTGTGACTTGGGCTAAGTGGAGACAGTCAGATTCAGAGAGAGGAAGTATGGTGTGGAGGGTGTTGATTGATAAGGGTTGGTGGAGCAAAGTAGAATTCTTGTTCAAGTTTACTTTACCAGCATTTGAGCTTCTTCGAGATGCAGACACAGACAAACCTTTCCTGGGAGAGATTTATGATGGCATGGATACCATGGTTGAGAAAACCGTGGAAATTATTACACAGGAGGCTCCCACTCTGTTTTTTGTCAAAATTGATTTTGTTGAGCATGTGAAGTCCGTCATTGTTACTAGGTGGAATGGCTTTAACACTCCATTGCACACTTTGGCACATGCTCTAAATCCCAAATTTTATGATGAGGAGTTCATTGCTCAAAGCAATGGGAAGAGGAAGAGGAAGGCCCCACATAAGGACAAGGAGGTGGCCACAGGAGTGAAAAATGCCTTCCAGAGGTTGTTTCCATCTTCTCAGCAAACAGAGATGAGGGAGGAATTTGCTTGTTTTGCTGTTGGATTAGAGGATTTTGCAGACATCTCAGCTTTGGAGGAGAGAAGCACCATGAACCCGATTAAATGGTGGACTTGTCATGGGGAAAATGGTGTATATTTGCAAAGCCTTGCCACTCGTATTCTATCACAAGTGGCAATCTCTTCATCAGCAGAAAGGGATTGGAGCACCTATGGTTTCATTCATTCAGTGAAGTGCAACAGGTTGGGATCGCAGAAGGTTGAGGATCTTGTATATATGCATTCAAACCTTCGTCGTGTGTCTTGCAAGGGTGAAGAATATACAAGTGGGCCTCATAAAGAGTGGGATGTGGATGCAGAAAACCCAGACTTAAATCTCTCTCTTGTTGCTCTTGATATTGTTGATGATGCAAGTGGAAGTGGAATTCAAATTGCCTCTTCTTCCCATCGAGGCTCTAGTTCTAATGAACATGCATCTTGTTCTATTTTTTATGATGAGGATGAGGATCAGTATGATATGTTTTTGTAGTTTCTTTTATCTCATGTTTTTTTTCATTTTCAGCACATACAGCGTCATTTATAAAGGCTGATTTTGGATGTAAAGCCTCATCTATAAAGGCTAATTTTGGATTTTTCTACTTGCATGATGTAATGAATGATATCCATCATCTATGGGAGTTAATGTGGACATGGTTTTCCTTCTAAAATGCCATTTATGTGTATCATTATGGAAATGTTGGGGGAAATGTTTCCCCTGACGTTTCCCCCGACGTTTCCAATTATTGAGGGCTTGTTTCGTATCATCCCGGTTTCGGAAACTCAGAAACGTTTCCCCGTTTCGTGCAACTTAGTGTGGATCACTCCCCTTATTTGGCTCATATGTGGAGGCATATACATACTTATCATCATTTCATGCATCTTTTGGTGAAGTTGTTCCCCTTCTTGATGAATTGGTTGATCATGTGGATGACTTAGTATTTGGATTGATCGTGATACATGGCTTGGATATAACACATTGCTCATTATTTCAGGATGGATTGATCCCTTGCTTTACGGAGCTATCCTTGGCACACTTATGGATGGTTGTTACATCTTAGACCTTGAGTTTAAGTGGTTTGTTGCACACCTTCTCATGCATTATTGAGACATGCCATTTTTGGAGGAGTATCTTGCACACATGTTGAGGAATGGTCTTATTTTATTGGTTGATGAGGGGATGATCCCTTTCTTCATGAAGTTAGTTAAGCATTGATTCCACATGTGTTCTTCATATGCCTTGTTTCATGGATCCACTTGCTTGGCACTTGATTTGAGGAGAACATCCACCTTTGGAGGCCACATTGCACACTCTTCCATGCTTTATTGATGGGAAGATTCTCTTGGAGATATTCCACTTTCTATCTTTGGAGTGTTGACATGGTTCATACCCTATTTTGAGGAGACGTCGACCTTGAGGAAATTGATTGCACTCATATCCATGCTTAATGATGAGGACAACCCACTTTGGAAACCTTGTTGCACATTTATTTATGATTGAAGGATGTCTCAATTTGGAGAGACACATATCCACTATTGGAGGGTTTTACTTGATCATTGCATTCTTTTCCATGTCATTGATGAGGATGATTTACATTGGAGTAGATCTAGGAGGTTCCAAATCCTAGATCTAGAGTTTCATTGCATATTTTGAGGACATCCTAAATTCAAGAACAATTATCTTTTGATATAGTGCCCGGATTTCTGCCAAAGCAATGCCATTAGATGTAGAGTGTCCACGACATTTGCAAATTGTGGTCATAATAGAAATATTGACAAAAATTGAGTGAGTTATGGTGGTTACAAATATGCCGCATTAAAATTTTCACTGCATTTTGACCAACTTTCTAAGGAACACCCCACCATTGTTCCTTGAGCGTGTTGGTTATTTGGGAAGAGTAAAATTAATGTATGCATATGGTGGAGGATGCCTTGCACATGGAGCAAAAGTTTACGTGTTTTGAGGCTATCTTTGAAGTAGACGTCCACCATGGAAGGATACACATGGCCTAACTACCTCATTATTTTATTATTGTTTGACTTGTCTCGTGAGTTGGTGGTGCGAGGGAAGATTATTTAATTGTTTTCCTTGAAGATAAGGATGTATCTAGAATCTAGATAACTCCAAGTATACTTTATTGTTTCTTCTTGGCAAAGAAATTGGATCTCAACAACTCATTGCTACTTTTAGTAAGCAAGTTGTTGAGAAGGTTATTTTATTGTTATCGCTTGGAGAACTAATGGATCTAGGAAAACAATTATTATTTTATTGTAAAAGAAGATGGAGTTCAACTATATTTAAAGAGTATCTCTCTCCATCATTTGTCATGGTTCGATTTTTGGACTTTCCACTTCTTGGAGCTTAATGGAAATATGTTTCTTGGAGAATATGTGAAGTGTAAGGGTTTCTTTCCTATCAAGGTGTGGCTGTTGTTCTAATGCTTTCTATTGTTGCATATGATTGTAGACTTACTAGTACTTGCTATTGATTGGCCATCGGTGAAGGATACATTTATCATATTGGAAGGTTTTTGTGTGAGGAATTTCTCCCCCCTTAACACTTTGTTGTCTTGGCTATTGATTATTCTCTTGCATATTACATCTACATGAGTGGTTTCTCGGTTAATACTCCATCGTAAGGCACACCTCATTGGAAAAGTTTTGATGTGGCACTTTAAAGCCCTCCTCGTATTCCTTAACTATCATTTTCGGCAATGTTAAGTTCTTCTTGTAACATACATATTGTAGCCCTTGTAGTCTTAACCCTTCATTGAGCTTGCCCTCTTGGATTGACTTCTTGACTCCATTTTTCCCTTGTTGGATTGGCACTAATCTCTTGATCCGTCCATCATTCTTTTACTTCTTTATGCTATCAAAAGACATTGTTTCGCTAGAGCTATCTCTTCATGTCACCTTTGAGCTTCATTGTTATAACTTTAGTAATCCTAATACCTAGAGATACCCCCCTTGAGTTGGAGAAGAGCCAACCAAAAGTGAGAGGATAGGTTCCGTAGATGACAATGGTGACCATCCTATTAGTTCCCCCTCATGCTGCACCTTGTGGATTAGGGCTTTTATCATTAAGTGCAAGTTGGAGAGGTAACACTCAGTCTAATGGATATTAATAGGACTTTTTAAAACCAGCCAGACTTAATACAAAATAAATTTCAACTGATCAGATCTGGCTTTCTTTAGAAAGGATTTCAAGTCATAGAAGATCATGTTCTCCAAACTGCATATCACTTGACAGGCTTGGTATCTTAAAGCAGGCATGGCTGTGAATAGTTACTAACCCACTGGGACCTGCCTGCTTGACTTTTTATGCAAAGCAAGATGATCTTTAGTCTCATTCCTAGTGAGTATAAAACTAGAATAGGTTGTGAAATATTGCATACACTTTGCATCATTAAACAGTTGCAATTACAGAAGTTCTAGTTTTCGTCATCTATACTCTTGGTCATCTGGAGTCATATACAAATAAATAAAGCAAGCTTAATAGCCTAATTTTCTCCAGAATTTATTCAAATTAGGGATTCTGACTCAAATAACTGGCATATATTTGAGTCAAATAGCATTTAAACCACTGAAAATAACCCATGGAAAAACAGAAAATGGTGTGGATATAAACATGAATACAAATGACAATAACTAGTACATTTCAAAATTAGAAAACTTGAATGTGCTCAGTATAAAGGATATTAATGGGATGTCTCTAAAAAAGGTCAAAACCAAGAGCCAAGCAACCTTGACACCGGAAAGCTCCTCTAGTTTCTCAATTGACCCCACCACCACTTTTTCCTCTCCATCATCACTAATCCAGATAGGGAGAGGTGTTCCCCAAAATCTACTTCTACTTATTGCCCAATCCCTCGCATTCTCCAGCCAATTGTGAAATCGTTTTTCCTGCGACAAAAGTAAATATTGATAAGATACTGAATCCAATAAATTAAAAATGTCTGTATAGCTAAATCAGGTAACTCATCCCATCCTACAAGGGGCCTGGCCAAATAAAACTCCAACTTTTCATTAAATTTCCAAGAAGAGTAAACCAGAAAACTGTTATATATACACATTAGAGATGATTTCAGTCCACATCACAAAACAATTTGATCAGAATCAGGTATCCAACGAAAACCTTCAATAGTAGTAAATGAATAATATGAGATGAGAACACAGATATCCACCATTAAATGAACCAGACCATTACAAACCCAGTTGTTGAATTAAAAAGAAAATACAGAAATATCAAGTTCAAATGCTTAGATCAATGAACATGCAGATCAGTTTTCCAGTCTTTCTTATCTTCAGGTTTAGCTTCTAATATCAGAAATATTCAACTTGACATAACATATTGCCCATTTCTTCAGAACTATGAAATTTTGTTGAAGTAATTTCAATCTTCCAAATTCTTGGCAGCATAAATTAACTTGCAAAGAGAGGTGTTGCCATCCTAATGCACACTTGCTAACGTGAGCTAAGTCCAACTCACTTAGTGTGCCCTCGGAGACACAAAGTCTAAGTTCCAAGTCCACACTGTCACCTTGACTGGAACTTCTTCCTTCTAGGCTTACTCCTAGGGAAGCCAAGGGGGGTAGTCCCTAGTTACTGAGTTGATTTTAGTTTAAGTGTTCTAGGAGTTAGTTTTAATTCGTTATAGGCCAAAGGGGAAAAACTAGCCTATGATGACAAGCAGCAATGCAAGTGCAAGTCTAATCTAAATGTAAAGCAGTCCTTTCCCTAAGTCACTTAGACTAGTGCCTATAGTTGGGCAATGGGGTCGACTAAGGTTTACGGGTGGTTCAATTACAAAAGTTTTACAAGTGTTACAAGTTTAAATTACCCCAAACTACAAGTTATATCTATACAAAAGAATTTCTAAGTGTCACAATGTTTACAAGATATACAGATCAGATACAAAGATACATAGGCCAGATACAAGATATACCAATTAGATACAAAAATACACCAATGTAACAGGATGTACAAGATATAAGCGATTTACACACATAAGCCAAGCATGCCCCAAATGGCACTTACTCCATTTGGACTGCCTTCACTGGCAACAATCACAAAAGCACTCAAGGATAAAAGGAAGCAATGCCTCCCCAAGTGGGATACTCACGACTTCCTTAATCCACACCACAATAAGCAATTAGACAAGATATTCAACAAGCAAATCAACTGCTCATGTAAACATAAAGGATACAAACATGTAATTGCAATAGATAAAGATAAGACAATGAAATATATCACAAGTGTGTTTACCTACGCATACATCTAATGCCCCCCAAACATACACATGTGATCTATGCAACTAAGTGTTGTACTTGTTTAAAGATTTTACAAATTTTAATTTCCCTTCCCCTTAACTAGGTGTGTGCCTCAAGCTTCCTCCTCCCTTGGCCAAATGACTACCCAGTGCTCAAGATAGTAAGGCTAACGAGGCCTTACCCTAGCTTCCAAGGTCAGCCCTAACAGTAAGAGGTAGTCCAGTCACGGGATCTCCCCAACAAAACCACGGGACGGTCCCCCGCCACTACCGCCTGGACTGTCCCTCAAACCCATTTTAGATGGTGGAGGCAGATGAATGAGGCCCCTAAAATGTTATTAAAAGTTATTATGACCCTCGGGTGGATCTTTAGGTGTGTTGGGTTGCTTTTAAACAAGTTTTAGGGCTTAAAAATTTTAGTTTTTAGCGTATGGCCGAAATGAACTGTGTGTAAAATCGAATGATTGCAATGTGTAATCAGATCACCATCAACATGTCAAAACGTAAGGAAAATATAGCACAATATTATATCATCAACATATGATCACATGAAAGGAACGTTGCAAGATATTAAACCATTAGCCCATGAACCTTTCACATGTAAACGAAAATAAAAGACAGAGCGTGAGCACTTGCAAGATATATCAACTGTAGACGTGTATGCTCTAAACCATAAGATATCAAGATGTGGAGATGCTCAAATGTAAAACATTCAACTCACAACATAAGATAGATATGTGCAAGACGTGGAGAGCTTAAACCATGAACAAGACGTGAGCTAGAAAAAGGTAATTGCTGAACCATAAACAAGAAGCGAGCTCAATAGACATCCATCACATGCACATCATTCCATCATCACCATGAACCGAAATATATGTGAAAATTGCTTGAAATGAACTAAGACGTGAGCATCAAAGCAGTGATTGCTTAACTATGAACTAAGACGTGAGCATCAAAGTGTTAAGTGTTGTTCATGAACCAAGACGTGAGCAAAGATGAAGTAAATGCTTAACCATGAGCTATGACGTGAGCATCAAAGATGTGTAAACCATAAACCATAAGCATTTGATCATGTATGGAAGACGTGGGTATTTAAACAGTAAAGAAAGATGTGGAGTGCTTAAACCACAAGCTAAGACGTGAGCTCAAATAAGTGAGTGCTTTAACCATAAATGAACTAAGACGTGAGCCTTATGAGATTATCCACATCAACATATATCACTTCATCATCACCATAAATTGCAAAAGAAAAGAGGACGTGAGCTAAAGTGAGTATCAAAAAAGATCTAAACAAAACCTTTAAACCATCTCACACATATGCAACTAGGATTTGAAAGAACTAAACGAAAAGACGAGCTATAGCATTTAGGATTGCATCTAACATCTAGTCATTCATCATGAGAGCATAGGCATAAAATGAGACAGCTTAAAAAGAGATAAAACTTGCAAATGATGATAATCTAAAAATATTCTAACTAGATAGCAGGTAAATCATCACAAGTTAATTTCCTCTTAAGCAAAGGCGATTTTGGGGATGACTCCCCCAAGGTGTCGGCACATTAGATTAATATCCCTAAGATATAACTGCACAGGAAAGCAGGGCATTCAATCTTCGTTCTCGTAGCTCCGGAGATCCGGAGAGAGAGAATGTCAGATAGGCTCCTGGCCGACTGCTCAGGCAGAAACTATTTTAGCAATATTAACCAAAAAATAACAAAAATGATTGAATAACTTAGAAATGAATAACAAATCAAGCCAAGACGATTTTGGGGGGTTGGCTAGGCCAAGCACACTCCCAAGGTGTCGGCAATAAGTTAGTTAACAAATGTACAAGGAAAAACTGAATGAAATAGTACAA
>ML812367.1:133161-145204 GCA_009831015.1 Picea engelmannii
AACTCAAGATCTATTGCAAACAATCACATAAAAACTAAAATCACAATATCACCTCATATGTAGAAGAAATCCAGAATACTCAAAGATCTCCTCATAATCCTCCAAAGCTTTTCTCTATTATTCCAAAATGTGAGAGTAAAACTTTCAAGAGCAATGAGTGGGTGGCTTGGTGACAAGAGCAAGGGAGTGGAGTGAAATTTCAGCAGCATAACAGTAGCTCAAAGAATGGTGAAGAAAATGAGTGAGGAAGGGTCTCATTTATACCCAAAAAGGCAAAGTGAGGGGCCTTAGATGAATGCCAAGTGTTAGAACTTGAGAGAGATTGAGAATCTCTATGGAGGGGGCGCCCTCCTTAGGGTTTTGGAGTTGGATCAATGATGTGGAGGGCGTGGGCCCTCAAAGGATTGAGATGAATGGCTAAGGGGGGCGCACCTCTCATGAGAGGGGCCCACTACACAAGTGGAAACCAAATGAATGGCCATGTAGGAGAGAAGGGCGTGAGGTAGAAGAGGAGGGGCGCAAGCTAGGAAGAGAGGGCACCATCTAAGCAAAGGAATGGGACGTGGGGTCCATCAAAAGGTGAAGTGGAGGTCTAGGAGGGGCACACCTCATGTATGAGGGGCCCACACAAGGTTTCAAGTGAAATTAAGTCATAAAACTAAGGTTTGGGTAAAGGGGGGTCGTTTTTCCCCTTAGGGCATGGGTAAAAAGGGTGCAAATGTAAGTTAAGTGGGTAGATTAAGGTTTTAAGTGGTTAGGATGCGTTTGGGTAGGTTAGGGGGGTCTAACTTGCTCATTGCCACCTTACCACTAACTCACTAACTCAAAAATTACAAAATTTTGACATTTGACTAATGTCACCTTAGCAATTAAAATTGTTGTTTTGACTGACTCTGGCTCTAAGTGGACAAAGACATAGTAGAACTCGTCCGACTGAGCTGAAACTTGGTCTATGGGTGTAGGGGGTGCTATTCCATTTCTTTTGAGCACAAATACCCCTACCAAAATCCCCAAGACTGAATTTTTACAATGTTTGCCCAAAAAATAATTAATTAATTAAATCATTAAAGACTTAATTAATTAAAAAAAACCTATCTAGACTCGACGAAATTCCGCGAAACTTTCTACACTGTCTAGCATGGTCATTTACAACATTCCTAAACAAAGGTTACCCAAGGACGAGACCATTAAGANNNCGTTCACCACTTTGGAGGAAATTATTGCATGTGTGGAGGGAAAAACTCAAGGGAAGTCAGCCAGGCCCGAGAGCCCGGTTAACAACCTGAGGATAAAAAACCCTCGGTGAAAGGAACTCCCCTAATGGAAACATCCAAAGGTACCTGACTTAACTTATGACTCATGCAGACTTATTACATTATTAACCCACGCAGGGGTGCGGAAATTTCGTTTACAAAAATTGTGCTAGGGCATCAAATGCCCAAGTAGAACCAATACTGTCTGGAACATATGTGCATCTGATGATGCAAACTTCATGGCACATGAGTTGACCCCTAGCTGAATAGGCGGTCAACAAGAGGATCAAAAAGTTGTGCTAGAATGTAACAGAAATCACAATGTGAATCAAGAGAGGATCCCTTCACCACCAAGTTCCAACTATTGATAGGGATCTCATTCTATCCAATGGTATGTGTTGACCACCTATTCAACTAGTGGGTCAATTTCATGTACCATGAAGATATGCATCATCAGATGATAACAAGTCAAAGACTATTGGGTTCTACAGGGCAATTTTTGCCTCCAACACACATTTTTGTAAACGGAATTTACGCTCCCCTGCGTGGGATAATAATGTAATGGGTCTGCATGGATCATAGGTAGGTTAGTTACCTTAGGATTTTTTTATTAGGAGAGTTCTTTTCACTGATTTTTTTTTATCCTAGGGTTATTAATTTGGCCTAACCAATCTTATTAATTTCCCTTGAGTTTTTCACTCCCACTATTAATAAATCCTCCAAAGTGGTGAAAGGCGTCCTAATGGATTCATCCTCTAGTGGCTAGTGTTTAGGAATGATGTAAATGACCATGTAAGACAGCTCAAAAAGTTTCGTGGAATTCCGTCGAGTCTAGATAGGTTTTTTTAATTAATTAAAACTTCTCAAGGTTGGAAATGTAATTAATTAATTTTTGATAAATATTGTAAAAACTAAGTCCTTGGGTTTTTGATAGGGGTATTTGTGCTCAAAAGAAATGAAATGAGACCCCCTACACCCTTGGACCAAGTTTTAGCTCAGTCGGACAACTTTTGCCAGGTGTTTGTCCACAAGGAGTCTTAGTCAGGAAAAAAACGATTTTAATTGCTAAGCCATGACATAGGAAAATGTCAATTTGTAATTATTGAGTAAATGGAGTAAAGTAAAGGTGGATAATGATGAGAGAGACTTATCATAACCTACCCAACTCCTTTCCCAACCTCTACACACCCCCCTAACTCACACTCTCACTTAAACCCTCACGCCCCTCTTGGGATTTGCGCCCCCCTTCCATGCGAAAGTTAGTAACTTGATTTAAATCAGTCGTGGGCCCCTCCCTCATGAGGTGCGCCCTTCCTAGCCTCCCACATCACCATGAAGTGTGTCCCACACACTCAAACACACATCCACCCAAGGAAGCTCACGCCCTCATGGGGATTTGCACCCCCTCTCTTGCAAAAAAGTGGAAACATCCTGCAAAAAGTGGAATTTTGTTTTAAAGCTAGGCGTGGACCCTTCTCTTAGCCTATGCGCCCCTCCTAGCCTACCATATCATCCTTGGACTGTGTGCCACTCACTCCACCACACTCCATCTTTCTATTCCCATCAAAACCTAAAATCCATGCGCCCTCCCTCCTTGAGATTCATCTGTGGCTTGGATTTTGACACTTGGAAAAGATCCAAAAGGGGTCTCTTTGCCTCTCAAGCTATAAATGAGACCTCTCCCTCACTCATTTCTCACCATTCTCCTGAGTATTGTTATGCTACCATTTTCTTGCCGTCTCTCTCTCTCTCATTGTTCATCTTGCTTCCATTTCATTTGTTCTTGAAGAGCTTGGAGCAATTTTGTTGTTACAACCTTTTCCTTTGATAATAAAGAAAAGATTTGGAGGAATCGTGGAGTACGAGACTTTGTCTTTGTGTTCCATTCTATTATGAGGTGATATTGTTCCTATGAATGTTTTCTGTGGAATATTGAATATTTGCTTGGGTAAATTAGTTTACTTGGCTAGGCTTAGCAATAGTGTAGTTGCTAGCTTATATGTTTTGAATTCACTAATGATATAAACTTTGTTGTGTTATTAGTGCATGCAATACATTATCTATTCTTTATCTCACGTATTTATTCGAAGTTTGCAGGTTATCTCAAGAGCATTATTGGAATAGATTCGAGCAAGAATCTACCTTCATTGCTCACTTAAAACTTCATAAGATTTTCCATTTACCTTTTTGTTATTACTTCATTCAAATTTTGGTTGCTAACGCTCTTAGATAGGTCATTTAAATACTTTAATTTTCTGGTTTTAATATGCAGAAAATTTCTGTTGCAAAACAGAAGTTTTCTTGACGTTTGTAGGTGTGTTGCAACATTTCCAGCAGGCAATAGCTTGTTGGTTTTTGCAGGTTCTCGCCAAGTCAAGGGTACATGTTGCCCGTTTTCAGTCACAACACACTTCCAAAGCCCCCCCTTTTGATGTGGTAACAAAACCCCTTCTCTTCTTAATCTTTCTAAGCATTGTAAGCAAGCCCAAAGGGAGTCCCCAAGTGGCTTGCCTTCCTGTTTTGATTTTCGCTTTCATTTTCAGTTTTAGTTTAGTTCTTTTCTGCTTTTCTTTTTATTTTCTAACCCCCTAGCTTAGTTGTGGATATCTAATATGCTTATGGTTAAAATTATCTAGAGTAGATCTCACACAACAAATGCTAGTTTAGGCCCGTGGAGGCATAAGATTTAATCTCTTGCTTTAATCTTTCTTTACTTGCATGCTCTCATTTCTAAAGCATTTATCTTTAACATTTGCAAGCAAATATGGGTATCTTAATATTGTAAAGTTATCTTTTCATTTCAGCATTTATTTCAAGTTCTATATGTGATTTACATGCAATAACTCAATAAACTGAAACTTCATTTTATGTTGCTTTAAAGTTTCGTTTTTGACCCTCTTGGACATTTTTGAGCAAGCAAAACATACCTAAAAACACTTGGTCCATAAGTCTAATAACCAACTAGACTTAATAGGACACCTTTACCGACTATCTTCTCCATTTAAACAGGGACTAGAGGAAGCAATGGAAAGGTGATAGGCCGGGGACGGTCTCCTGGCGCAAAGTGTCATTTTCCGAGAGTACTCTTTTTCTTGGGCTGACCTGTGGAGCTAGGGTAGGCCTCATTGCCATACTTCTTGAGAACCCAACAGTTACTTGGTAAAAGAAGGGGGAGTATTGGGTTGACACTTAGCTAGGATTGAAGTCTCATTTAATAAATCTTTAATCAATCCTTAATCTACAACTTTTGGGCAATCAATCTACATTTACACTTGCAAGTACTTTCATTTCCCATTTACATTCACATGCAAGTTATCTTTATGAGTTGTGGATTAATTATCTAAGTGGTTATATCTGTGTTTTTGGAACACTTTTCTTTTCAAGCATTTCTCATTTAAATTGTTGTTCCTATTTTGGTGTGATCCCTCAAGTTGCGCATCCTCTTGGAGGCACTATCTTGTTGGGTCTTGAGTGATTTTTGTGTGCCATTGATAGCAGTCCAATAGAGTAAATGCATCCTTTTGAGGAGACACTCTAATGTGAGCATGCTTGGCTTGTTATGTTGATGGATGCATCTTCTTGAATATCTTTAATTCCTCAACATACAAGTAATTGTTACTCCAAGTAACCACCTGTAACCACCTCTGTAGTCTGTAACCAACCCCTCCAATGCATTAAATACTCCCATGTGTGGTCCAAGGAGAGAAAATAATGCATGAGTGTGAATGCAACGTCCAACTGAGCAAGGAGAATCAATGTGAGTGGTCCATGTGGCATATGTGATGACATAGCATCCCTGTCATGGACATGTGCACCGTCACAGATCCAAATGCAGTGACACGTATCCCAATGCGATACCCAGATCCCAAGGAAAATGTCACAGATCCCAATGTCTGTAGATATGATCATATGTGAGTACATGGATCCCAATGCAGCATCATGGATATCAAGGGATGGTACACATATCCCAATGCACAATATCCCCTTGAAGTGATGGGTCTATCCTCTTAGCAAGCCAGTAAATGGTAGAACCTAGTGACATCTTAGCACAACATAACAAATAGGGGTTAGTTTTAATACTTGCCTAAGTCTTACCAAGGAGAAAAATGTTAACCCGTGTACATGCATCAAGTCCTAGCATAAACCATATTTTCTAAGTACCTAGGTGAAAGATACGAAAAGATGGATAATAATGATGAAAGGGGAATGGTAAATGAGTTCATGTGATGACCCTCAAAGTCTTAAACATACATAGGACTTTTTTACTCATTTATTCACTCATCTAGCTTCATGAGCTAGGATTTTTATACATAATAGGCTTAGAGAGGGAGCTTGGCTTAAAGAGGGAGCTTAGCATTGAGTTACATGTCCTCGGCACTATTTCTTACTACCCCCTTATGCACTTTTCTTTCAGTGTTCAGTTTATCGAACAAGTCCCTTTTACTTAGATATTCAAAGACAAACCAGGGACTAGGGGCATTGGCCTCATAGATTATTTGTCATTTATCTCGATGCTTTCAGAGTGGAAGAAATTGAAGGAATTGGCTTGCAAGATCATTTTAGTGGCAAGTCCCAGTTTGGAAAATTGGGGTCTGGAACCTTCCAGAGCCATTTTGAGGAATTAAACGGTGTTTTTTGGGGTTCTGGTGTTTGGAAAATTAGAACTTACGCCCACTCCCTTGACGGTGTTCTACACTCAGAGACCTTTCTAACGATGCAAACCGTGCATCAATCAAAGTTCGTATGAAAAATTTATGCCTCCCCGCAAGTTGACTTATCGTATTGACCACCATGGCACGAGACGATGCCACGTTAGCCCCCATTACTCATGCATATGGGGCTAGCCACATGAGGAATTTCAAGAAGATTCTAGAAGGCTCAAAACCCTACCACAATTGAGGGTTGAGGAAGTCAAAAACCTACACCTAGATGGAAATAATCATTAGGCCTTCAGTTTCAGATAATGTTGATTCACTGGCAAGTTTTCATAGATGATGAATAAATCTTAAGGTTCATCCATAATGTTCATGAATTCTCCGGTTTCAATGTCAGATACAAAGAAGAAGGAAAAGATTATGTTGAGGAAGATAACCCCATAAAAAATCCAGTTCCTAGAGGAATAACTTCTTTAGAAAAGATCTTTGATAGGCATGACATGCATAAAAAGAAAAAAGAAGTAATAAAGCCTGGCAGTTACATTGAAATACATTGGGACAGAGGAAGTCCCAAGGCTCATAAAAAACAGAAAGGGTAATCTGAAAAAGAAAGAAAGGACTCAATAAGTCATGTCCATGAGTAAAGGGATGTATTTGCATTCACATATGATGAACTCAAAGCTTATAAAGAGGATGTGTTTCAACATACTATCCCACTCAAAGAAGACACAACCTTTCCGGCAAAAACTTAGGCAAATAAATCCTAAGTTAGCACTCTTGGTTCAAGCTAAACTCAAAAAGATGTCGGATGTTGGCATCATTGCTCCAACAAGGCATTTCTCATGGTGTTCTAACTTAGTAGTAATTAGAAAAAAAAACGAGGGAATAAGACTATGCATTGACTTTAAAAATCTAAATCCAGCATGCATTAAAGATAACTACCCCCTACCCAACATGGAAACTCTATTGCAAAGGGTTACTAGTTCCAAAATAATGTCCATGTTCGATGGCTTCTCTAGTTATAATCAGGTGTTGGTAAGGAAGGAGGATCAAAATAAAACAACCTTCACCACACCATGGGGCACCTTTGAGTATCTAAGAATGCCCTTTGGGTTATTAAACGCAGGTGCTAACTTTCAGAGGACCATGGATTTTGCCTTCAATGAATTAATGGGAAATTCATTGAAATGTATCAAGATGACTTAACTGTTTTCTCAAAGGAGAGATCAAATCATGTGGGTCATCTTAGACAGGTGTTTGAAAGATGTCGAAAATATGGCATCTCCTTGAATCCGTCTAAATCAATTTTGGGTGTTGATGAAGGTAAGTTGTTAGGTCATATCATTGCAAAGGACAAGGTAAAAATAGACCCAGAAAGGGTCCAGGCCATACAAGGAGTCCCTTTGCCCCAAACCAAGAAAGCCCTCCAATCTTTCCTTGGTCAAATCAACTTTGTCAAGAGGTTCATCCCAAACCTAGCCGAGACCATGAAGCCTATCCTCAAACTCTTGAAGAAGGATGTCAAGTTTGAGTGGACAGAAGAAGGAAGACAAGCTTTTAAAAACATTAAGTACTCAATTGGTAAATCTCCTGTGATAATTAGTCCAAATTACTCTAAAGACATTCAAATCTTTTCCTTTGCTTCTGAAGATACTATAGCAGGGATGTTGCTCCAAAAGAATGACGAGGGTCAAGAGCAACCCATTGTTTTCATGAGCAAGGCATTACAAAACTCTGAGCTTAATTACACAACTATGGAAATGCAAGTGTATGCCTTGGTCAAGTCCCTTAAGCATTTCCGAGTTTACATAGGATATTCAAAAGTTGTGGGGTATGTACCTCACCCGGCAGTAAAAGATATCCTTGGACAACAAGATTGCTTGGGGGTCAGAGGAAAGTGGGTTTCCAAGATACAAGAGTATGACTTAGAGATAAAACCCACCAAGTTAACCAAAGGTCAAGGATTAGCTCAAATGCTAACAGAAGGAAATGAACAAGCTTTGGACCTAGTCTGTCAAAACAGTCAATCTAGGTCAGCCTTATCATCGAAACTTCAAAAGTTAGAACAACACCAATGGTATGCTGATATCATTTTCTTTCTTTCTAACCTCACATGCCCAAGTCATTTAATTGGTCATAAAAGAAGGGCATTGAGGTTGAAAGCAGCTAAGTATTGTATCATACAGGATGGATTGGGGTGGAGGAACCCCGATGGGGTGATACTTAGGTGTGTTGATGAACTTGAATCCAAAAGACTTTTGGTTGACTTTCATTCAAGATTTTGTGGTGGGCATTTCACAGTTAAAACTACTGCCCACAAAATCCTCAGAGCAAGTTACTACTAGCCTAATATCTTTTCAAATGTGCATACAATGTTTAGGGGTTGTCAGCAGTGTCGGTTGTTCACTGGGAAGCAGAAGTTAGCAGCCATACCCTTATAGTGAATAGTGGTAGAAGCCCCTTTTCAGCAGTGGGGGCTTGACTTTATCGATCAATTTAAAGATAATTCAAGTAATGGCTATACTTGGATAATCACAACAACTGATTATTTCACAAAGTGGGTAGAAGCTATACCCAACAAGTCAGCAACCGACAAAGTGGTCATGGATTTTCTTGAAGATAAGATTATCACTAGGTTCGGTGTGCCATCAAAGATAACTACTGATAATGCCCAAGCCTTTAGTTCAATAGAATTATCCTTATTTTGTTTCAAGTATGGCATTATATTGTCCCACTCTTCAAACTACTATCCCCAAGGCAATGGTCTTGTTGAGTCTAGCAATAAGAACTTAATGACTATCCTTAAGAAAACAGTTGGGGATAATAAGATCAAGTTTGCATTATGGGCTGACAAGATTGTTATCCCCATTTTGTGGATAACTAAGGAGATGATGTCTCGAGGCCCTCAGGTTGCAGATATGGAGTGTCGAGAGACTACATGACCAGCAGTACCCTTTGCACAGATGGAAAACCCACTCACCACCATAGATGGTCACAGGTTTACAGATGGCATCCACCAAACTAGCTGGCTTCCAGAAGGCAGTGGGCCTTGCTCCATGAGGTACAAGTCAGTATTATGGTGAGCATCATTTCAATATTTAAGCTATTTGATTATGTTGTATCTTAGATTGCTCTAGATTTCATGATATGTGCTTGGACATTATGCCTTTTTCCCTGCTTCACCTTGGTGGTTGACATTGCGCCCTAGTAAATGGTTTTCCTTGGGGATGGGTTTGCTACTGGGAACTCTCTTAATGAGCCATCATATTGTTCCCGACCATACTTACCACTTTCCATCCTTATTCCCCTCCATTTCCTTTTCTCTTGGGATTTTAGGGTACATTGACACAAGAAGGGGTTGTCCCTTACTCTATGGGAAGAAGGGGCTCAAGGCCCAGAGGGGTTGTTGTTGGGTAAAAGATAAAAGCCTTATATAAACCTTCCAGATGCTTTGCCCAGGGATCACCCAAGAAAGCAATGAAACGCTTATCTTTGAATAAAGGGGACCCACAATATAATAAAGAAATGCTTGAAAGGTTAGTTGAAGGATAGGAGGTCTCATCACGAGCCGACCTATCACGTCCATGGATATCTAGTGGTATGGCATTGTCATCATCTGGTCACCAAACCAGGGTAATGGCTCTCAATTGCATGGCCGAGAGAAAGGGGGTCTCATCACGAGCCAGCCTTCTCATTTCCATTAGGTCTTTGTGGGTGACATTGCCATCACCTGGTCAACACGCCAGGGCAGTGACCTTCAATCTCTCCTTATGCTATTATGAAAGAAAATATAAAGAAAGAAAGATAAAAGGAAAATGATGGGCTTGGAAAAACTACATTGCGAACGAAGGTACCACACACCCGCTAAAAAGGCACCCATGAATGAGACTCTACGACCCCTTGTATGTCATGAGCCCTATGCCCATTGAGTCTTGACCCCATCCACCTCATACACTTTACATGGCTTAGAGAGGGACCTCTTGGAAGCTCTCCTTGACCTAGGGCAAGATCTACACAATGGGACACCTCGTCAACCCTTCCATATTTAAGCTTGACAAGTCGCATAGTGTCTTTGAGTTGTTAATTGTTTGATATAGTGATCTTTGATGCACATGCTTAGATGGCTTATTTATTGATTGTATTCACTTATCATGATGTTATGACTTGAGATCCTTGGAAGGCGTGTTCATTTGTCTTTGCAGGACCTAGTTTGTGGACAGTTTTGGGAGAACAAGCCTAGCTTGGGCTTCCATGGGGCTACAAGCCCATGGGTTGGATGTCAGGGGCCTGCATGCCAGATGAAAGAGATCAGACGTGGACGGCCTTGATGATGACTTGGACGACCTCGCCCACCCCTTACTTGCCAAACGATTTTCCTAGGAGGGGAAAAACATTCCACTTTTGAGATTGACGTCATGATCTTGGGGGCTAGGGCATGGTGTTGAGGTGCCACTCCTTGACACAGACGTTTTGGGGAGAAGGAGGTCTTCACCATGATATGAGTGCCTAGATGCTTGACACATGGCCTTTGGAGGCCCATCCATGCTTCTCCAACACCAACAATTTCCTCAAAGTGGAAAAACATCCCCTAAAGAGGTGACGTCCTCCTAAATTAGGGTTTAATTTGTGCAAAAAGTTAAATTTTAAGTGAATTGTTTAATATTACTTTGTTAAGGGGGCAAGATTAGGGTTGTTGACCCCTAATCTTGTGTTTTACTCCTTAATTTGTGGACAAACTATGTTAGCTACTTTTGATATAAATATAGATCATAAGATCTCATTTTAAATCATAACTCTCCCTCTTGTGAGAGACTTGGTCTGAAATTGTCAGCCCTGTTGACCATAATTAATTCTTGGGTGGCCAAGTCTTTTACAACTTCATCATGCTAATATCATTTATTACAATGCCCCCGAAGGGATGGAAATACGAAAACAGTTGGTCAAACACACCGGCTGAACTTCTGAACACTGAATTCTGAGCATTTGATTGCTCAGTCTTTGGCGGCTCAACTACAAGTCTAGCTAGTGCAACACAGTGGATAACAAGAATAATGTTGATGTGCTCGTTTAACCATAGACAATGCTACACCATTGTCACCCAACCATAGGCACAAAGCCACCCCCGAGCACCTTAACCTTTGACAGAAAGAATGATTCCAGGAAGCCACACCATAACCAACAGATAACCAAGAAAGTGCACCTTCTCCAAGGGTAGCGCACAAGAGAAAGTACCAGAAAGACTGAACAAGATAAAACCATACAACTGCACCTGTTGCTACTCCTCCAAACTTGTGCATTGTTTCTGGTTTCCTGAATGAGAGTGAGTGAACAAATGAGCCAAGATGTCCTCTATTTATATTAATCTATCTAGTGACTTTTCTGGCTGGCCAACCTGACTTTCTGGTAATTATATTTTTTGTTTATCTTTTTCCTGTGAGGTCAACTCATCTTCCTGGAGGATAATACCTTAATATTATATATTCTGCTGAGCTGACATGTCTTCTAGGGTTTTCACACATCTGTTTAGGGTTTCTCTTGCTTCCGAAATATTCTATTCTAGTCAAAGGTTACATATGGAGGTTAATACCTCCCGCAGCTACCATAATATCAACACACATGAGTAAGTTTATGTGTTATTGTAGGTTGCTTGTAAGAGTATTGGCCCACTTATGTATTGTTGGCCTCCCTTACCTCTCATAAATAGAGAGGAAGGAGAGAGTTCTTTCATTCATCATCATCATACCAGTGTTGCCGAAGCGTCCCCCCCCCCCCCCNCCCCGGTCCGGACCCCCGATCCGCGCTCCGAGCGGGAGCGTCCCGGAACCGCGCTCCCGGCCGCGCTCCGGCCCTCCCGAACCGCGCTCCCGACCCTCAATGCACGCTCCCTGCCCTAGCCCGAAGCGTCCCGCTCCCGCACGCTCCCGATCCGCTTCCCCCCACGCTCCCGCATCTGTAGGACGCGCTCCCGACCACCCGGAACCGCGCTCCCGGAGCGCTCCCAAACCAACTCGGGCGCTCCCCGAAAATGAGCCCGAAAAAGTCAATTTTTTGGGGTTTTTTTTTATTTTATTTTTATTTTTTTGGCTTTGTGCGTGGGCCCTAGGGCTATTTAAAGAGGCCCGCACCCCCTCCATT
>ML812368.1:9353-54376 GCA_009831015.1 Picea engelmannii
AAGTATTGTAGGATTGTATTTGGCTAACATAGATTTCATGTCATCTTTATTCATATTTTTTTCTTTTTTCATCAATGGTTCCAGAGTCTGCATCTAAAGATGTCGCTTAGTTTTGAATCTTGTAATGTAGTTTAAACGTTCCATTTTTTGAAATTTTGAAGGATATATTTTTTAATCAATTTTTTAGGGAATGCCCTGAAAATTTTTCGAGGTAAACGTTCCACTTTTTGAAATTTTGAAGGATATATTTTTTAATCAATTTTTTAGGGAATGCCCTGAAAATTTTTCGAGGTACTGAATCCATTTATATATTCAAACATACACTTTAAACAACAACAAAAAATTGGTAATTTCACCAAAATCTAAAAATTCAAAAAAATTAATATTTACAATAGCGTTTTGAATTAGATTTCAATGGCTCGGATTCTTTGGGCTTTAGTTTTCGAATATTAAATGAATTTGCATTGGTTTCATCTGGACCTATTAATAAAACCTGGGCACGAACTTCTATTAATACAAAATTTTGTTACACGGATTCGTGGAAAAGCGGTATTTAAATAATAATTTCCTTCCGACAGCACTAATAAAAAGTAATATTCGGATAGTGCCGAGTCGATGAAAACAAAGTCTAACCTAAGGAGCTACAATCATTTCAATATTCCAACGGTAAAAGAGGAAGGATTATGCAGATAGAAGCCTTTCACGACGCTTCTTTCTATTATTGGAATGAAACTACGTGACCAACAATATCTTAAAAAACAACCCGAGTCCTCCCTTGAATACCGCGTATTTGTCTCGAACAAAGAGAATCAATATTCTCCCTTTATTTGTGTATACGAATTCATTGCGAGTGGATGAATGTTTGTTACATTAGTGGCTTTGTGTTGGTAGTGGTTTTGCAAAATGTGGCATGGTGGAACATGAAAGATAATGTCAAGGGCCATAAATATTAAAAATAAAAACTTGTAGTCCTTGCCAAGTGAAAGGCCAACGAAGAAGTCATGTAACGTGCAGTGTGATAAGTAATGTTAAAAGCTGTTGAAAAAATTGAGTTGGTCGTTGACCTTTGTTTCGAAGGAATGCATGTCTAGTCTCAACTTTGGAGTTGAGTATTTAGGATGTTCAATGGGAGTTTCTTTAAGTAGAGATATATGTGTTGATGAAGGTTGTGTAATTTATGATGAGTGATTCTCTTTGATGAGAGTTGGTATAAGTTAATGTTTCCTTTTCAGAACATAGTAATTATAATGGAAATGTAAAAAAAATTGTGGATTAGAAAGAATTATGTAATGTACATGCAAAACTTATTAGAATGTGTGCAAAACTTATTAGAATGTGTTGTAAAAGAGATTAAACATAGGAAAGGAAATTGGCTTTCAAAATATATAGTTTTTTTTTATTTATGGAAAAATTGTATAACTAAAAAAAATCATATTCTTCTCACAATGGTATGCTACTCTCCCTCTAAAATATAATGCATGTGTTAGTGTTAAAAAGTTAGTTTATACTTAAATGACATAATTTCTTGAAACAAATTTTCACAATTGTAGATGAGAGATAGTTGTGACACTATTTTTGCATATTTTTTAATGTTAGTTTTATATATTTTTTAAGTTTAATAAATTTAGTGAAGTCCTAAAATATGAGGTCAATCATTAAAACTATGTTTGAGGATCTTAACACAATCAATCAATTTCAACTTTTTTTGTTTAGTGTATAGGTCTCAGTTTATACTTGTGCACCATATAATTTACTTTTGAGATGGGGGAGGTAATAAAAACATATGGTTGAAACAAAAGACCTATGTTCTATATATATATAACAATAATTTTTTTGGTATTTGTGTGTGTGTGCCATGAAGATTATAGGGTTTAGGTACCATCCTTGAAATGAGAGGAAGTACTTGGGGGTTTCCTCGAGCTTTGTAATTTAGAGAAAGTGTGTAAGTGTGTATGTGTGTGTGTGCATACGAAGATCTATAAGAGTGTGAAGTTTCATCAACAATGAATATGTGGGCCACATCTGAAAACTTCATTGAAAACAAAGATAATAATATGGAGCTAGAAAAATGTGTGTTTTTGTTTATGTAGCTT
The DNA here is from genome assembly GCA_009831015.1 of Picea engelmannii. Taxonomy (NCBI): domain Eukaryota; kingdom Viridiplantae; phylum Streptophyta; class Pinopsida; order Pinales; family Pinaceae; genus Picea; species Picea engelmannii. The sequence goes on from ML812368.1 coordinate 11,447, forward strand.
AAACCACTATGTTCGTCACTCCAAAGATAAAATCAAAGAAACCAACTCATCCAACATGTGGTGGAAAAGAGACATTCTCGTCCTTCTTTTTTAATTCACAAGAATATGTGTGTGCTAATAACATGGACACATTATTTTTACATAAAATAAAAAACATGTAAAACTCCCTCACCCTTAAATATTTCAAAAGAGAAAATTAGCAATAAAACTTTCTTTTGAGAATGTATGACATAGTTTCCTCTCCTATCAAGGTCCTTAGACCCATCCCCTTTACACAAAACCACTTAATCACACTTAGAATACCACTCGGAGGTGAAAATCCCCACAGAGAAGGCATGTTTCATGGTTGGAGGCCTAGAAGCTATTTTATTTTCTTGTGTAAGGGATTTATTTTCCTTTTTGGTCTAGGCCCCTAGACTCGTCACTACTACCCAAAATGAACTAATGGTGGCTATATCCCACTTAGAGGATAAATATCCAATAGAAAGGTCTTATGTGGTGCTTTAATGCATATTGCATGACATTTGATCTCGAGAAGCTTTGTTAAATTCCTAAGGCCCTTTATATCGTTCCTTGACCATTTTCAACACCCAAAGATCCATCCATCTTATTGAAAACATCACAATGTCGCCTAGTAAACCACTCATGGTGGAAAGATCCCTGAGAGAGGGAATTTTTTGTCAATTGTATGTGTTTTTAATGGACATTGACCCTAAAAAGTGTCTTTTAGGGAACAAGGTCCTTGTTTTCCTCCCTTGACCTTTGATTAGGCCTCAAGACTGTATATTTTAACCTTGTACAATTAATTACTGCAAATTGATTCTTAATAAAAGAAGAAAAGATGCAATGGTGCGCGCACACACACACACATTACACATAGATTTTTACCTTGGAAACCCAAACCGGGAAAAATAGCAACATTTTTAGAGCCGCACCTCTAATCTTTTTATTCATCATATTTTTCATTGTTTACAATACAATATACATATAGGATCTCGTGGCATACAAACCCCTAATACATTGACCTGGATTAGTCAACAACCCTAATTCCTTAACCGAAATTAGAAAACCATCGACGAAAATCATGTGCCAAAAAACCACCAAAAATGGACGCAAAAAACCACTAGAATTTTTTTTGGGGGGGGCCTCCGCCCTCGAACCCCCTTACACGGGAGCTCCCAGGCCACCTAAGAGGTCATATGTGGTGGTTCAAGGACTCATCCATGGTGATTGAGCTTAAGAATCAAGGTTTAGGGATGGATGATTTTGTTTCTCTCCCTCAACTATGATCAAGGACCCAAGACCCATCCATGATGCCCAATGCAATACCCTAGTTTTGATCCTCGATTCAATGTTGTATATATACATGAATGGCTATAAGTTGAACAACATAATTTGTAATCAAATATTGAATATTAATAGAATTACATCACAACTACAAAAGAGAATAACAAAATAAGGGGGGCTATGACTCCATAAGAGGGGAAAGACAAGGGGTCTTAGTAAGCTAAGGAAGGGACCTTGGTAAGGGAGCTAACCTAGAGTNCAAATATTGAATATTAATAGAATTACATCACAACTACAAAAGAGAATAACAAAATAAGGGGGGCTATGACTCCATAAGAGGGGAAAGACAAGGGGTCTTAGTAAGCTAAGGAAGGGACCTTGGTAAGGGAGCTAACCTAGAGTTTTGTAAAAATTAATTATGTCCTTGATTATTAGCTAATTATGGTTTACTATTTAAGTAAGCCTTAGAAGGGGATTAGTGCATGAAGGTGATATGTCCCCCCCCCCATGCCATGGAATTAAATTTTACCTTTATATGCAAGTGAATTATTTTGGCGTTTTATTTTGAAGGTTTGAGGGTGGGGGAACTTCGAAGGGAGGCTATCCTTAAATTATCAGAGAGATGAACCTACTAGAAATAGGAAATTCACCTTCAAACTATCCTTCATCTAGGAAATTGGGGAAATTTCCCTAGAATGAACTATTGTATATACTAAATTTGAATTGTGAAACTACAACCACAAATTTATAGAGAATTGTGGTTATATTGAATTATATTGACTACAATTGAGGAAATTTATCTATAGTTAATAATTCCCTAGAAACCCAATAGTCATATTTCCTATCCATGTTGTGATGGATCCCTAGAGGGAAGTGGGATAGCCTGGGGGACTACTGTGTAGAGAAGGGAATCTCATTCCTTGGGTTGAGTAGCATGATTGGGAAGAGAGTCATGGATTGGGAATTGTTGTAGGTGATTGTGAAACCGAGAATTGGACTATGAGAAGAGAAATTAGAACCAATTGTATGAAGAGTGCGCCCCTTATGGATTCATAGCCTCATCTTTAGGGTGGTCTCTATTGTAGAGATAACTGGTGCAGTAGGAAGTCTATGGTTGGGTGGAATGTCCCTCTTATGCAGGTAGTTGGTGAAAATTTCCAAACAGAGAAGTGTTATTAATTTTATTTGTGAATTGTGTTGAATTTACTACTATTTTTTTATGGTTATGGCATGGTTGAATTATTTTCTATTTTTGTTCTTTACACTGCCTATGTTAGCCTACTCTTAGGATCTATGGCTTCATGAATAATGGAATGGTTGTACATTTAGGTTGCATAAATGTATAGTGTCATGGATGTTGATAGTAAATATAAAATGATAGAACAATAAATTAGTTGCTTAGTGAATTGGTTCAAAATTGAGTGGAAAAAAGAAGTACCATATATCCTCAAAATGCATAAAGGGTTTTGGGTATGTTTTAAAAGAATGATATCAGAGCTACTAGTTACAATACTAGGGATCTATGGGCCATAAATCAGTTGTATATGAAGAAATTGCATTTTTTTTTGTGACAAGTGTTTGACTAAATTTCTCCATTAGAAGAATTGGAGAAAATAGTGATTAAAGTTTGAAATATTGAATCGAGTACTACAATTACCCAATTATAAGTCTCCTAGATTATTTTGGTAGCTTATGGGGGCATAAATGAAGTGATGCCTAAATTTTAGAGTTAGCTCTGTGAAAGTTTTGGAAAATGCAGTTTGTAGGCTAAGTGTTTGAAAAATTGTCTATGAGGAGAAAGGAATGTATAAAGCCACAACTCCTAGTTTGGAAGCCCAATTTAGGTACGGATGTAGTAATTGGAAGGCTAATTCAAAGGGCAATAATTTTTATGGCTCAAACCTTGGAGAATTGCTTTAGAAATCTTCAGAACTTGAGAATAAGAAGAGAACTATAGCCCTAATTTGATAGTGCATACTAGCCGTCATTTGAAACAAAATGGTACATACTTGGAATTGAGATGTATCTAACAATTTATTTGTATGCACACTTCTTGTAGAGTCAAAGGTACAACAAGGGAAAGTGAAGAACAAAATTTAAGAATATTATCATAAAGGAGACGTGGAAGATAGAAAAAGACATGACATCCATGAAGAATAAGTTATAGGCTTGAATATCAACACAGAAGAGACACATTTTAATGAGCATGGAAAGATAACAGAGCCATTAGAGATGGTCAAAAAGTAAGGAGTTTGAATTTGGAGGTGTGGAGATGATAATAAGAGGATGTTGAAAGCTCAAGAGGAGAAAAATCTACTAAACAGTCAATTACTATATAATTTGAATAATTTGCAAAAGAAAATGAAGAATGGATCAACCTCAAGGTATGAAGAAGGAAGAAAAGTCCATTCAAGAAGCTAAAACCATGGAATATCTCAACACTAAAGAAGTGCTAGTAGAACTTGAAGGAATCATTACTCACCATCACATTCAACAAGGAATCCATATCCATATGGAGAGTCATAGAGTAGCTCAGAAGTGTCTATGTTTAGACATCAAAGGAGAAGGTATGAGAAAAACCAATTGCAAGGAGATCTTAGAAGGATCAAAATACCAACTTTGACGGTGAAAAAAAGATGGGAGAGAATGTTGAATCTTAGTTGTTGGGAATAAGGAAGTACTTTCAGTTGCATAACTACTCATCCAATCTAGAAACCAGAATCACTAAATAAAATCTACATGAGAAAGTTTCTATTTGGTGGGATTAGCTAATGAAAGTTAAGCATGTAATGAGAGGAGAATTTCCTAGAAGCTCAAGAAGTGTTTCTAGCATAAGCATCTTTCTAAGAATTACTATGACAAGAAGTTGCAGGAATTTTTCGAACTCGACCTGGGAAATATGACTATGGAATAATAAGAGAAGAATTTTTTGGAGTTGCTAAGATATGTGGGCAATATTAAAGAGGAGACTTGGTGAAGATACAAAGGTTCCTAAGTGGGTTTCCTTCATTCTACAAAAACAAAATTCAATTTGAGTAACCTAAGACTCTTGAAGAAATGATAAGGAAAGATGAATACTTGTATGAACAGAGAAAAGGCATAGTATATTTTCATAAGTCTTGGAGAGATAAGAAAAAGGAAAAGCAAGATCAGAGGAAGAAGTGATTTCAACCTCCATTCTTCATGAATATTCCTAATACATATGAGTAGGACCAACTAGCTTAGAGTGGATCTAAGATGGAAGAATCCTTGGGAAAAAGGGTAAGGCGGAGAATAAAATGTTGGGGATGTGAAGGAAACCATTTGTACATAGATTACCCTCAAAAGGAAGGAAAAATTAGGAACATGCACAACATAAAGAGGAAACTAAAATGGAATATGTGGGCAATAACATCCCAAGAATATATTCTACCATAGAAAATTGATAGGGAAACCATCAATCACACATGATTGAGGTTGAAGGTAAGATTACCAATCAACTTATTTTCATTTTAGTTCATTTAGGGGAAAGTCACAATTACATTTCCTCTGATTTGGTTGAAATTTTTCATTAAAAAAAATGTAAGAATGAGAATCATGGTTTGTTAAATTGGATACTAGAACTAGAAGGAAAATTAATGAAATTATCAAAGGTTTCCCATTAGATATGGATGGTGTCATCAATGTTGTAGACTTGAACATAATACCATTTGGTTTATATGGTGTTCTTAATAGAATGGACTAGTTGGATGCATGCCATGTTGTTCTAGATTGTCATAATAAAAATTCTGCTTGTCTTGATGAAGAAGGAAAGTAGAGGATAGTGAAAGGCATTCCCAGACCCATTTCTATAAGGGACATTTCATCTTTATGGATGAAGAGATGCTTTAGGAAATGGTTCCAATTGTATGTAGCTCATGTGGAATATCTAGGAAAGTGTATAATCCCAAATCTTGAGGACTTTCCGGTGCTACAAGAGTATGAAAATGTATTTGAGTTAATAACAAGTTTACCACCAAAAAGAGATATTGATTTCTCTATTAATTTGATTCATGGAGCTTCTCCAATATCTAAGGCTCCATATAGAATGAGTACACTCAAATTGAAGGATATGCAAATGCAATTAGAATAATTGTTAAAGGAGGGGTATATACACCCAAGTATCTCTTCTTGGGGAGAACTAGTACACTTTGTGAAGAATAAAGATGGGACTTTGCATCTATGCATTGATATTAGATAGTTGAACAAGGTCATTATGAGAAGTAAATATATTTTACCAAGAATTGATCAACTATTTGATTAATTGAGAGGAGCAAATATATTTTCAAAGATAGATCTAAGGTCAAGCTGTCATTAGATAAGTATAAAGAATGAATATATTGGTAAGAAAATGTTCAGAACTAGGTATGGGAACTATAAATTTGTAGTGGTGTCATTTGGATTAATAAATGCACCAGCTACCTTCATGTGCTTCATGAATGGAATATTATAAATTACTTGGATAAGTTTTTCAATGTATTCCTAGATGGAATTCTTATTTTTTCAAAGTTAGAGGAGGAGCATGAAGAGCACTTGAGGTTAGCACTACAAGTACTAAGAGAGGATGATGTGTATGTGAAGCTAAGAAGTGTTCCTTTTATCAGAGTAAAATTCATTACTTGGGACACATCATCTTAGAGGAAGGAATAGTTCTAGATCCAAAGAAGATTGAGGCTATTAAGGGATGACCTACACCTTAAAATGTATTCAAAGCAAGGTTCGTTCATGGGGCTTGTTGAATAGTACAAAATATTTATGGAAGAAATTTCGATGATTTCTCATCCCATTACATCTTTACAAAACAAGGGAATTAAATTTCAATGGACTCATTGTGTTGGTTTGAGGACTCATCCATGGAACTTGAGCTTGATAAGAAAGGTTTATGGATAAATGATCTTACTTCCCTCCCTCAACCATGGTCAAGGACGTGATACCCATCCATGATTCCCAAGACCTCATAATGGTACCCATATTCAACTTAGATTTCAAAGACTCATTGGAAAGGACTCGTGTCATGGTTTCTAGGTGTTGTTCGTGGTGCTTAAACTCGAGAAGGTTCAATTATGGATTAATGACATTGTATCCCCCTAACCATGTTTAATCCTCAACACCCATTTTCAATTCACAAATCCTACTCACGATGTCAGTATCCCTCTTAGAGGGAATAAAAACCCCTACAAAGTTCTCATGTGTTGGTCCAAGCACTTGTTCAAGGATGAGATTTTTCTCGAGAAGATTCAACAATATTGTACGACACTTCTTTTCATTCTTTGATGATGATTAAGGACTAGCAACCCATCCATGGTGTTAAAACCCTACTAATGGCATGGATATCTAATTTGAATTCCAAGGACCCCCTAGAGAGGTGTGGCTCCTTGTTGTTTTAATGGAACTTGATCTGAGAAGCTTTGCTTGGGGCTAAGGGTCACGTTTTCCTCCTTTGACACTAGTTAAACCTTGAGAACCATTCCTAGTGCTCAAGATCTATTTTTGGCGCCCATATACCTCTAGTAGGTGAAAGATACCTAGCATAACATCATAACAATGACTAGACACTATTATCAAAATAATAATTTCTTAGAAGAGGAAAAGCTACTACAATTGTCCAAAGAATTTGGTCATCAAAGGAAAATGTTTGGATGTTCTTTCTTCATTTAGAAACTACCCATTGGTAATATGTTATGCAACTACATTATGAGTATCTATTCCTAGCTTCTTTAAATACTTGTAAGGAAAGCTAAAAATGTAGAAAACACTTGCAGGGTTTGTGGGCATACCATATTTTGGGGAAAAGTTTATGGCATAGAGGATTGTATGAAGTCTTCATGTATTACATCCTGAAAGAGTCGGTGAGATTGAGAGGGATTCTTCCTTGCAGCTAAGGCAGACTATTTAGTTCATGCCAATATTAATGTTTATAATTAATTTTTAATTTGGTGTTTGTGCAAGTTACTAATGGCCTCAAAAGGTATCATATGGGTGACCATTGTTAACTTTAGGGCCCAAATTATTTTCTGTTGAAATTAATTTGAAACGTTGTAATGTCACTGGAAAAGATGATTAATTACGAAAGAATCTACAAAAATAAAAGGAAATGGCCCTTCATCCACTTTAACATTGGCCCTTCATCCACTTTAACATTGTCGTTGGAATTTTATATAACCATTTATACAATTATTTATGAATATTTTACTTAATTTACCTTCTTCTTTGTATTAAAGACTTTTTTTTTTCCATAGAAGTGAAGTATATGGAATTTTATATAGCCATTTATACAATTCTTTATGAATTATTTTACTTAATTTACCTTCTTCTTTGTATTAAACACTTTTTCCATAGAAGTGGAGTATATGGCCTTAAAAGTTATTTTTTTCCCAAACATGTTTTAGAAGAAGTTTATAGGCATTATAAGACACTCATGTTAGATACCAAGGCATGACTTGAGCCAAGAGACCCACTATTGATGTGCTAACACTTTTAATAAGTCCCATATCACATTCTTGGACCACATGTTCCGTACAAAGGGTTTACTAATAGTTTTAGTTGTAACAAGTATTTTTTTCATTATTCTTTTAGATAGAGGAATGACCACGTGTTGATAACACATGCACATTTGTTACACATAGATTAAATTCTATGTTGATGTGGGCATGGGAGTGCGTGAAGGTTGAATAAGGGCTGAATCAATTCAAATAGGAACATGTACCTAGAGCATGCACATTTTTAAGATTGATAATATGTTTTTATTCTTATCCCAATAATTTTGGGAAGCAATTTCATGCATTTTCTAAGATTAATAACATGTTTTTATTTTTATTGCAACAATTTTGGGAAGCAATTTCATGCATTGTTATCAATGTGTTTAAATAAGTAATGGAAAGACAAAAAAAAAATGTTTGTTATGTAGAAATTCTTAAAAATTGGATGAAGATGGAAAATTCTTATGGATATCTTAAGAGAATGCAATTGTGTATTGGTATAAACAATGATTAAAGAGGTGTATGGTAACTTTATGAATGTTGTTTGCATAGAGCTAGTCTTGAAAGAAAGTACAAGTATGGCAAGTGTAAGATAGTATGTGTATTTTATACATATGTAATTCCATTTTTATAATGAGGATTGAATTGAAGTTGCATGAGGTAAAAGGTATACAATGTAAGACTCAATGCAACATGCATATCTTGGGATTTTTTTTGTCTCTTGGTTTTATGTCTGACATGAATGTTAAAATATAACTCTTATTTATTTGGATTTTTTTGACTTTTGGTTTTATGTGTGACATGAGTGTTAAAATATAACTTCTATTTACTTAAAGTGTGAGATTTTTTGTCTCGTTAGTTTTATGTGTGAGTTTAGTTAAACATGAGTGTTAAAATATAACTCTTACTTACTTAAAGTGTGAGTGTGTATGAGTAATGGATAACTCGTTGTTTGAAAGTGAATTAAGTTGGTTTTATGTGTGAGTTTAGTTAAATATGAGTGTTAAAATATAACTCTTACTTACTTAAAGTGTGAGTGTGTATGAGTAATGGATAAATCTTTATTTGAAAGTGAATTAAGTTGGTTTTATGTGTGAGTTTAGTTAGACATGAATATTAAAATATATCTCCTACTTACTTAAAGTGTAAGTGTGTATAGGAATTCTAATCTTCTGAATCTCATGCTCAAAATTAAAGGAGGAGAGAGACTTAGGAGCTTCCCTTACCTTAGAGATAGGTTCCTTGGCTGCTAGTGAAGCGTTCTGAGTTTTATTTTCTTTAGTAGTGGTTGATGCAGCTTTAGTAGGCCTTTCCGCTACGAGGGGTTGATCCTGGCTATCAAAATTCCCTTCTTTCTTTTTTGACTTGAGATTATATCTGTTAGGAGTATTGCTGGCTTTTCCCCCTCTACTCAACTCGTTGATTTGAGTGTTGATAAGGGATTCTTCATATGCAGATTGAGTCAAATGAGGAAACGAGGAAGTGTCCTCGATGCAGTGGATCTCAGGGTCGAGTTCATCCACCTCCTCCCCTTCCTCATGAGAAACTAGGTTGTTCTGGAGAGGGGTATGAATCCTCTGATCATCCCTATCTCTACTCCTTTGTTCCCTTGGGAAAGCCTATGGCACATTGTTATTAGGCTTCCTGAAACCTCTGCTATCTGTATTTTGGGGATTTCTGTAGATGGGCTTCCCTTCTAATTCCCACCTTTCCATCCTAGCAGAAAGTGATTTTAGCATTCTAGTTGTCTCATATGTCTGAAGGGGCAGGGGAGAGGTACTGGAGGGGGAAGATCCAGGCCTCTGCCTGGATGTGTTTCTATCATCAGTGTTCCTGAGTCGGTCAACAACCAATATGTTATATTCTACCTCCATGGCTACATCCTGCATGTGGGCCAGAGTAGTGGCTCTTCTTTCCCTCAACAGGAGACATAAATCGGGATCAAAGGTGCTAGCGCAAGTGATCTTTGCAGAGGCTTCAGAGGGTTTTATCTCAGCAGGGATTTTATTGTACATTTTATTGAATCTCTTGGAGAAGTCAGAGACAGACTCCCCTTATTCTCTCTTTAAAGACCCAAACTTTGTCATGTAATACATGAAATATTTTTTATCTCCCCATTGTCTCAGAAAGGCACTATCCAAAGCTTCGATCCCATCAATAGATCCAGGAGGAAAGGCCTTAAACCATTTTCTAGCCTCGCCTTGAAGACTATGGACAAAAATCCTCATCTATATGTTTGCATGCATGATAACATTATCATCTGTAAAACTGTAAAAGGCTTCTAGGTGTTCTTTTGCAGTTATGTCCCCCTCGCCTATAAAATTGGGTAGATGTTTGAGGTAACCATCTGTTGGGAGGGCATTGAGAGGCTGAGGTAACACAAGGGGAGCATACCTAGCGGCTATAATAGCCTCCATTCTGGTCATAGAGGGATTTGCTCCTACCATAAGGATATTATGTGGAGGATAACTTGGAGGAGAAGGAGCTCAAAAAGGGGATAATGGGGATGAGATTCTAAGTGGAGTGGGAAACAATAGGGGATTTAGGGAAAAGGCTAATGGGCTTAAGTCAACAGGTGCTTCTCTTTGTGCAGAAGCGGCAATAGTAACAAGAGGAGGAGTGGTAAAATATTCCGTGGTCCTGGGTCTACGCCAAGGTACAACTTCAGGGGAGAGGGGAGTGACCAGGATTTCTCCCTCCAATCCAAGACCAAGGGGGGAAAACTCAACAGGAACACTCCTGAAATTTAGGAAACGGGAAACTTCAAAAAAAGGTCTGCTAAGAAACTGAGGAGGAGAAAATGGAGTTCCTACAGAAGGAGATGGTGAATTACCTGATTTGGCGGTGAAAGCTTCTCCTTCAGAGGCCTTTCCTTTCCTGAGAACCACCTCCGGATTAGTTTCAGGTGTAGCTAGAGGCAGTTGTGGATGGGACCGCGTGTGTCTGCCTCTGAAAGCCACAATTAACACGACAGGTTCACCACAGTGGAGTCGTCACAATGGAGTCGCCAGGTGCATAGTAGCAATCTTCAAAGGCTCTGATACCTGATGCACCTTCAGAATCAGAGGCTCAATGTCATTCAATCTCGAGGAAAATTTTCATCTTCGTCCCCGAAAATGGTGCCAAAAATGTTGGCGTCAGAAGTCACTCCTAGACTGCAGCAGGAGCAGAGCCCGATGCCCATTAGTTTATGTCATGATTTGTTTATAAAAAGGGGTGATCGAATGGAAGTTAACTCAAAACAATATTGTTCTAACTTCCGAAACTAGGTCAGGCATGCAAGGGTGAGTGAGGTCTTAGATAAACTTCAAACAGTGAGTTGTAGTAAGGGTGAATAGGGGGAAGACTTGTATAAGAGAAATGCAAAGGCCTATCGTAAACATCAGGTTTCTAACCGACTGTAGGAGAAAACATCTAAATGCAAGATCTTCTTACATTCAAACGCAGAAAACCGGAGAATACAACAATGCCACAATAAATCCTTCATCGTAACATAATTGCAATAATTCATGTGAATCAGTCAATCATGAACTCCCTCGGTATGAGATGAAAATTAGATGGGGTAAGAAAACTGTCTGTCATTAAACAAGAAATCTTACATACAGTTGCATAACCAGAGAACTAGAGTGTCCATTAAAACTTTACAATCGGGAGCTTCGCTCTACTATCGATGCTTCGGAAAATATCAAAACTAAGTATATATACTCCTAGACATTTGCCCAACAGAGGCCTCCTAGACTTTCAGGATGAGGCGCCTCTTCAATCAAATCTGGCCTGCACTCCTCTGTCATACGCCACCTTAATTATGCATGGATCATGCCAGGAGGTAGTTGAGCTCTAAAATGTTGAATTAGCATGCGCAGGCTTCCCTAGTGAGTCGAGGACTCGGCATGGCTTCTATGGAAAGAACCAGTATAGAGGACCATCTCAGGCAGACTTGCTGTCGAGACATCCATACCTTGCAATTAACGAGTGAGATGAGGTTTCAACCAACCTCTTTCTTCTTCATTTACTCTGAGCAGGTATCAAGGTTGAGATCAAGTTGAACTGGCACCTGGAGAACACGGTGATCCCTTCTGCAGTTATACCCGATGCTTCGGCCCTTTGCGCAGCTCTTTCTATCGCCCCCAAGCAACTACGGGTTGTGACCTTGTGCCTATGTTCAAAGGTGCTTTCAACGTTTCGGGGTTCGTGGATAGGAAGGAGCAGATCCCTTCTCTTCAAAATTGCGATGGGCGAAATGTTGAGATGGCCTAATGGGTGCCACGTGCCCCTCTCTGATCTGACCATCCTCAACTAATTCGGTAATACTGTGGGCCCAGGTCCAGGATGTCTTCGACGCTTCGCGTCTCAGGGATATGAAATAGCTTCTCCTTGCGCTTCGAAGTTGCGATGGGCGAAAAGGCAGAGAGACTAATCATGCACCACGTGTCCCTCCGGGATGAATGACTAAGATCTCTCTCAGCTCTTCGGGACCTGTCTTGCCAAATGATAAACCTTAGCACCCCTCCTCCATGCCTACTCCTTTGTGACCAGGCGCCAAAATCATGGGCCCGACTCTAGGTGATTTCGACGCTTCAAGGTTTGGGGTTCTGAGATGCGAGATGATGAGGGACTTTTACCCTTCGAACTCCTGAATGTCGATATGCCAACATGACTAGATCTTGCGCCATGCGTCACTGGATCGGACGACCCAAATTTTGTCTTGAAATATAGGTGCTTTCTCTGACGCTATACCTCAGGTAACTTGGTAGCCCTGAGATCCCGGTGACCATCGATCATCTTTATAGATGGGTCTCGGCCGCTTGTCAACAAAACTTCGCCCGCTCGCTTGATTTGTACCCCGAAAAGAGACTCTTTCGTGCTGCGCTTGGGCGCTTCTCGTGCAACCTGCAGACCTGGGTTCTTTTGTGCCCAATGAAAAAAATTGTTGCTAACAAGATATATATTAGAACTAAACATAGGGAATATTAAAACCAACATGTGTCAAGACATGTATATGGTGTAAAATTTTCAATTCAAAATGAGTTTTGTTTACATAAAATGCTTCTAGTGAAGGTATTAGTAGATGCTAAAAGTAGAGGAGAAATTATAAATAATTCCAATATGAAAAATTTTGGGTTGTGGTGGAGGTGAAAATGATAGTGGCATATGACATAATTCCACGTAGACCATGGAGTTTGTTGTAGGTAAAAAGAAGGGATAATTTTAAGGATGGAAATTTATATTAAAATGTAGAAACCTGGGCTAATTTTATTAGTCCTTAATATGCAAAATGTAAAATGTTTGGTAATAGTTTTGTAAAAATATTCAAATTTCCGAGGATTTTATATGGTTTCTATAATTTTTTTGTGTCTTTTAAGGTAAAATAATTGTATTCTATGGAATTTGAGAAAAATCGTTTTTAGACATGAGCGAAGGATGTAGCTATCACATGGAGAGATGTTGGATAATTGAGTGACAATGTCAACACTAAGAAAGCACACAGGGATGATTCCATTAAAGAAGAAACAATAAACACTCGAAAGATCGATGGTAGATGAATAATATTTTTATAAGAAAGTGTAAATTTAGAGTATAAAAGTTGTAATATCATTATTTATATATAAAAGAAGTTGTAAATTTACAGTATCAAAGTTGTACAATCATTATTTACATATATAATAGTAAAAACATGGTTAATATGGTAGAATGTTGGGATTAACATGACAAAAACATTCACAACACTATGTTGGGATTAACATGACAAAAACATTCACAACACTATGTTGGGATTAACATGACAAAAACATTCACAACACTATGGGTTATTTTGTGTTGTCATTAACATGACAAAAAACATTCACAACACTATAGGTTATTTTGGTTTTAGCTCAAATATGAAGTCATTGTAAGGAATTGATGTGGGACAACATTCCACATAGGATACTATTAGAATAAATTTCTATATAATATTATAATGATGGATGTTTTCATTTTTTTTTATTAGGAAGACCATGCTAATATGATAGGAATGCTTGTCATGATCGGAGAAAAAGTACCTATACCATCATGAAAGATGGGAGAACATTTGTTTTCAATGAAGAAAGAAAGAAAGGATGGGAGAAAAATTGTTTTCAATGAAGGAAGAACCTAAAGAGTATTGAAGAGTATGCAAAAATATTATTGAGCATGGTAAATGAGTTGAAGGAATGTTATATGATAGTGTTAAGGAAAGTGATAATGTATGAAAAAATATTATTGAGCATGGTAAATGAATTGAAGGAATGTTATGTCATCGTTAGATGATTTTAGGGGTTAAATTTCGCAAATGGACTAATTTTTCATGGTTTTTTCCAGAAAAAGATTTGCGAATTTCCATTTTTTCTAAAAAATATTCGCCCAAATTCCATAAAATAAAATATTTTTTTCTTAAAAATCGCCGAACTTTTATAGAAACTATATAAAATCCTTAAAAATTTGAATATTTTTACAAAACTATCGCCAAACATTTTACATTTTGCATATTAAGGACTAGTAAGATTAGCCCATGTTTCTACATTTTAATATAAATTTCCATCCTTAAAATCATCCCTAGTTATGTGATAGTGTTAAGGAAGGTGATATTGTATGCAAAAATATTATTGAGCATGGTAAATGAGTTGAATGAATGTTATGTGATAGTGTTAAGGAAAGTGATAGAGTGTGATGAAATAATAAAGAATGATGAGAGATCTACGAAGTGAAGAAATTATTGGAAGAATATAACATCATAATTTCATAAGGATTACTATTAAAGAGGAAGATAGCACACAATATTGACTTGGTTCTAGGTGTGACATTAATGAATAAGTAGTTGATAGGATGAATATGATAGAAATAACATAGTTAAATTGACATGTAGGAGTGTTCCTATGGAAAGGGTTGATCAAGGAGAGTATGATCCCATGTTGTATTCCAAAATTAATCATGACAAAGAAAGATGGGAAATGGAAGATGCGTGCAAAATATAAAACATTGAAAAAGATCACAACTAGGTTTAGGTTCCCAATTCCAAGAATGGATGATCTCNGGGAGAACATTTGTTTTCAATGAAGAAAGAAAGAAAGGATGGGAGAAAAATTGTTTTCAATGAAGGAAGAACCTAAAGAGTATTGAAGAGTATGCAAAAATATTATTGAGCATGGTAAATGAGTTGAAGGAATGTTATATGATAGTGTTAAGGAAAGTGATAATGTATGAAAAAATATTATTGAGCATGGTAAATGAATTGAAGGAATGTTATGTCATCGTTAGATGATTTTAGGGGTTAAATTTCGCAAATGGACTAATTTTTCATGGTTTTTTCCAGAAAAAGATTTGCGAATTTCCATTTTTTCTAAAAAATATTCGCCCAAATTCCATAAAATAAAATATTTTTTTCTTAAAAATCGCCGAACTTTTATAGAAACTATATAAAATCCTTAAAAATTTGAATATTTTTACAAAACTATCGCCAAACATTTTACATTTTGCATATTAAGGACTAGTAAGATTAGCCCATGTTTCTACATTTTAATATAAATTTCCATCCTTAAAATCATCCCTAGTTATGTGATAGTGTTAAGGAAGGTGATATTGTATGCAAAAATATTATTGAGCATGGTAAATGAGTTGAATGAATGTTATGTGATAGTGTTAAGGAAAGTGATAGAGTGTGATGAAATAATAAAGAATGATGAGAGATCTACGAAGTGAAGAAATTATTGGAAGAATATAACATCATAATTTCATAAGGATTACTATTAAAGAGGAAGATAGCACACAATATTGACTTGGTTCTAGGTGTGACATTAATGAATAAGTAGTTGATAGGATGAATATGATAGAAATAACATAGTTAAATTGACATGTAGGAGTGTTCCTATGGAAAGGGTTGATCAAGGAGAGTATGATCCCATGTTGTATTCCAAAATTAATCATGACAAAGAAAGATGGGAAATGGAAGATGCGTGCAAAATATAAAACATTGAAAAAGATCACAACTAGGTTTAGGTTCCCAATTCCAAGAATGGATGATCTCGTGGATAGATTGAGCAATGATAAATACTGCATGAATATTGATTTGAAGAATGGATGTCACAATATAATAATTAGAGAGGGTGATGAGTGGAAGACTCTGAAGACCAAAGACAAATCGCATGGGTGGTTGGTTATGTCTACATTGAAAATGCATAGAGCATATTGATGCAAATGATAATCAAATAAAAGGCGACATAAATTGGTTAGTTTGTGGTTGTTTAATTGGATGACATGATAATATTTTAGTAGGAACAAAGAGGAGCATTTACAACAATTGAATCCAATGTTCTTAACATTGATAAAGGACCAATTTTTCATTAAATTGAAATGCATATTCTTCAAGGAAGAGTCGGTGTACCTTGGGTTTGTTTTGTCCAAGGATGGGCTATACATGGATCCATAAGAGTTGGTGTACCTTGGGTTATTTTTTTTCTAAGGATGGGTTATACATGGATCCATAAAAAATGAAATTTCGGAATGCACATGCCTCATATAATGTTGTAGACGTGTGAATTTGTCATGACGTTGCTAGATTTTATAGGAAGTTCATTATAGGATTTAATGGAGTAGGTGCACTAATAAAAGCATGCATATCACAAGGAACTAATGGTGCACAACAACACAATTTATCTTTGAGTTGTTGAAGTGAAGATCATAAAGGCACATTTGTTGGAATCACTAGATTTGAGCAAAGTATTCTAGGAGGATCGTGATACAAGTGCAACAACTATTGGTCAGTTGTTCATGAGTTAGCAGGGAGGTGGATCACATTATCTATTAGAAAAATAGGACCACGAAGCAATAAAATAAAACAAATGCAGAAACAAAACATAGAAGACACACAATACAAGAGAGACACAGATTTACGTGGTTCACCCAGTGTGGGCTACGTCCACCAGAGAAATTGCCAGGTCCTTCCTTTATTATTATCCAACAAATGAAAGGATACAACCTACAACAAAACCTGCTGTAACTTCTGCTTCTTTCTCTCACAGTCTCCTCTCTCAGAATACAATATTCACCATCAACCATAGCCGCAATACATTTCCCTCATAAAAGAGGGTTGCCTTCTAGGGAAAAAAAACCCTAACATAATCTCTACCGTTAGATCTGCAACCTTATAATGAATGGTCCAGATTTACAATGAAATTACAATATACTTTTATAAGGAAATTTTTGCTTCAGGGGCTTCGCCCCCGAACCCCCATTGGGGGATGCTGCCCCCAAACCCCCGCTGGGGGCCCACTTGCCCCCAGACCCCGCAGAGGGGGTACCCCCCCTCTACACTCCCCCGCGTGGAAGAGTGTACATACTTCTGGAGTGTAAATACTTCATGGGGTATAAACACGACTGAAAGTAAAAGACCTAGAAATCAGGAAGATAATCAGGCTCCACAACCAACATTATCCAATGAGAAGTTGAATGAAGCATGATTAAAGTATTCTACTTATGATTTAAATTTTTGTGCTATTTTGAAGGTCTTGAAGCATTGATGCCATTATTTGTCTCCAACTTATGAGACAAACTTGTGGTCTGTACATGGACCATCAAGTGTTGAAGGCATTGACATTCATTGACGTTGAAGTGAATTGTATCAATAACAAGTGAGGTGGGTGTACTTTTTATAGACTTACACACTTGTGTTGATGCACAAGTATGAGAAATATAATTATTAGGGGAAATTTGAGGTCTAAAATGGGTCTGCTAATGATCCAGATGGATATTGGTGGCCACCCACCTATTCCAATTGGCTCCTCTTGACAGTTTTAGTTCAACACGTTCTTTTGTACTTCTTTGTAATTGTGGGTTCTACACTTCCAGGGTTTTCTGAAGCCCTACACATTTTCCAAGTGGATACTAGTGGCCTCCCACCTAATCCAACTGGCTTATTTTGTATGTTTTAATATCAACACATCTTGTTGTACTTCCAAGGTTGTTTTGGGGCCCTAAATAGTGTTTTTTTGGCTCGCCGCAATCAAACTATATGCAAAGTTAGAGTTTGACATTGTAATGTGTATTTCTCTAAAAGACATTTTCAACGGGCTATCACGCGCCTAAAATGGGGGTCGTATGAAAAGGTTACGATCCCGGGAAGTTGAGGTACCAAATTACCCATAGGGGCCCACATAAATTTTGGTGTTTCATCTCCTAGGGTTAGGTTTTTGGATGTCTAGGGTTTTAGAATTCATGAGTAATATTAAAAAGGCCTCTAGAGCCTCATTGTAATGATTATTCTCAGACGGATGCACATAGTAGCCACATCTCTTCTTAGAGATAACTACCACCATTCAAGCAAGTGTTTTGGTTCTACAATTTTATAGTTTCAGTCTATTCCATTTATTCAATAGAAGATATTGTTCACTGGATATATGTGTGTTCTTCATATCTCCGTGTTTATTGTATTTCGTCTATTAGTCAGTTCGTTCTGCTCCTTAATCTAGATCAATGGTATCAAAGTGGTCTGCTCTTCATTTATTTTTCTTTGTGCATGTCGTCGACAAGATCCGGGTACAAGAAGTTGGGACTTGAACCAATCGATTCATTGCAATATTGGTTGTGCTAAGCCTAACAACAGCCCATGGGAGATGAAAAGAAAGATGATGGAGTAGGAGATCCTTTTAAAAATTTTCTTGAGGAAGCCCTCGCACGACAAAGGAATGAAATGATGGGCAACTTTGCGCAGATCCTTCGTTGGTTTCCCACAAGAGAAGCATCTTCATCAAGCGACCATGCAACCTCCTTCAAGGTACATGTAAATTTTGATATTCCATTATTTTAAGGACTCATAGATGCGAATGCATAGATAAATGGTTGAATCTGCTTGAAGGGTATTTTTTGGTCCATAATTTTTCGATAGGAAAAAGATTACATTTTCACTCCTCAAGGTTGTCCCCCATGTTAAGGACTGGTGGGATACTTACTCGGAGAAAAGTGCCATAGAGGAATCTGCAATATTTGTGGTTTCCCCTACATGGGATTCCTTCAGGGATGCCATTAAAGCACAGTACTACCTTGTTGGAAGCTATGAGGACCAATAGACCAGATGGACCACCCTACATCAAGAAAGGGACCAAATAGTACCATATTTCACCAATATTTTCCATACCCTATGCATCTAATTGGGTATCAAAGACTCTGAGCAACATCTGGTGCTCAAATATCATGGTTGTTTACATAGATATATGCCAATGGAAATGGAGTTTATGGACATCATCTCATTAGGTAAGGCTTATAGATATGCTGTCAAGATCGAGCAGAAATTTAAGCAGAAGAGGTGAGAGTTTGGATTTGCAAACTCCTCACAGTCGAAGTAGGGCAAAGGCGACCCAAACCCACATAGCAAGGGACAAAGAAAATATGGCCACTCTTAGGACAACCAGTCCAAGCTACAACACAATAAGGGCAATGAAAAGATGAAGAAGGACACAGAAAAATGTTTTGAATACTGTTAGCGATTATTTTTGTCTTGGGTGCAAAAGCACCCAGGTCTGCAGGTTGCTCAGGAAGTGCCCAAGCGCAGCGCGGGAGAATCCCTATTTTTCCAGTAGCAAGGCAAGCGAGCGGGCAAAATAGCACTGGCAACATCCAAGATCTATTTACAAAGTAGATTGACAGTCATCGGGTTTTCGGAGCTACCGAGTTGCCCAAGGTTTAGTGCAAGAGAGAGCACCAATAGTTCAAATCAGATTTGGGTCGTCCGATCCAACCACGACAGGTGGCAGCCTGCCGGCGTATCGGGTATCGGGAGTCAGGAAGCTCTTCATCCATTTCACTTGAAAGTGCCGATCAGCGAAACTTCGAAGCTCCGTTCGAACTAAGCCCAGGATCTCAGCACCAGGTCATATCAAGTGAGCAGGTGAAGGGGGGACAACCCCTTTATAATAGAAAAGACTATATGGGTCGTCCATCTGAAGGATGCGCAGTACGCATCCACGTCATGACGACATTTGGGAATTCGAGCGGTAATCACTCCTCGCCATTTTACATTTCGAAACCCCGAACCCCGATAGCGCCGAAAGCGCTGAAACTCGGGCCCACAGTATTACCGGGTTAGTTTAGAGCCGTCAAATCAGTGGGGAACATGTGGCGACCGTTAGGCCCTCCCGGCATTTTTCCCATCGTGACTTTAAAGGAGAAAAATCCTAATCCTTTCTCATCCGTGAACCCCGAAACGACAAAAGCACTCTGATAGAGAGGTCAAAGGCGCCTAATTAAGATTCAAGAGAGGGAGTGTTGTGTTCTCCAGGCACTGATTCATGTGATCTAAATCCCGATTCCAACTTGAGGATAAAGGAAGAAGAGATAAGGTGGTTGAAGCCTAGCTTCACTCATTAATTACAGGGTATGGACGTCCCGGATGAAGGTCCACCCGAGATGGTCCTCTGTACTGATTCTTTCCATGGAAGCCGTGCCGAGTCTCCAACTCGCCAGGGAAGCCTGCACACGCCAATTCAACATTTAAGGGCTCAACTACCCCCCTGGCGCGAGCCATAAATAATTAAGGTAGCGTATGACAGTAGAATGCAGGCCAGATGTGATTGAGGAGACGCCTCTGCTGGGCGAAATGGGGAAGAGCATATGTAGGCATTTTGGCCATTTTTTGTATCTATCGATGGTTGAGCAAGACTACCAGTTGTAAAAACTTTAATGAAGAATTGTGTTCTGGTTATTTTTGGACTCTTGAGACTTCTTGCCTGATGAATGTCAGCTTCTTTCATATCTTTGTGTATGTTGTATTAGAGCAGCTCGGAATTGGAGGATCCAGTCGAGTTGTGACTGTTATAGGATGATGTATGTTGGATCACTGTAACAGTTGTGTTGTTCTAAATAGTCCCTGTGAACTTCTCAGCACTGAACGACTTGGAATTGGAGGATCCAGTCAAGTCTTCCTTTCAGTTTCTTGAAGCCCTGAACCAAGCGGATCTTGTATTCAGAGTTTTTCCTCTACGAGCTACCGAAAGGCCTGTTGCCTGAGATAGTTTGTTCATCCTTCTCCCAAGTCTTTCACCTACCCATCTTTAAATCAACTCCCTGACTAAAGTTGGGTCAAGACCTCCTTTGTTCCTTGTTATCAAATACAGTTCTTATTTTAAAGCGATACCTATTCGAGTCTCTACCCATTCGATCGCCCATTTATCAAACTGTAACATAAAAAATGATGGGCATTGGGCTCTGCTTTTGCAAGCAATCCAGGAGCGACTTCCAGCGCTAACATTTCTGGCGCCGTTGCTGGGGACGAAGTTGAAGATTTTCCCTAGGCAGAAGGACATTGAGCCTCTGATTTTGAAGGTGTATCAGACATCAGAGCCCTTAAAGATTGCTACT
This sequence comes from Picea engelmannii, assembly GCA_009831015.1. Classification (NCBI taxonomy): domain Eukaryota; kingdom Viridiplantae; phylum Streptophyta; class Pinopsida; order Pinales; family Pinaceae; genus Picea; species Picea engelmannii. The sequence continues at coordinate 32,596 of ML812368.1, forward strand.
ATGCACCTGGCGACTCCACTATGGCGACTCCATTGTTTCCACATCACTATTTCAGCTGTGACTACTGTTAGCACACCTGAAAGCTAACCCTAAGGAGCTTTCTCGAGAAGGTTTCAGCAGCTGCTTTCTCAGCCTGAGAAGCTTCCTAGGGTAACAAAAAAGTTAAGATCTGGCCTTTGATGGTGAACAAGGACCAGACACGCTTGAAGCTGCGCATATTTCACCTGGTGAATCCATGATTCGAGGATTGATTGGCGACTCCACTGGTTCGATATGGAGAAAATTCTGGCTCAAAGGTTATCTTTCTGTGACTTTTCTCAGATAGTTGGTTGGTTTTCCTAATGCACTTCCTGATAGAGACCAATGGGAAGATTTCCTCCCTGAATTTCATGCAACAAGTTGGGAGGAATCAGCTGAGCATTTACTGGACTTCCATGAGGCTATCCACTGACACAATATCACGCATGATGATGTCCAAATTAAGCTCTTCAGGTATTCATTGAAGGGAGCTGCTCTTGAATGGTGTCGGTCTCTTCCCGCTGCAAGCATCCACTCTTTAACATGTTTTCATATAGCTTTCAATTCATTTTGTAAAGACTACTATCCAGCTGATGGTTTGTTTGAAAACTGTTGTGAGGAGTTTTCTTCGCTTCAGGAAGCCTCTGCTGGCCCTGAAGACCATGTCCATGATGAAGCCCTTACTGTGGAGGAAAGCATCTGCTGTGAAAATATAGAGGTGTTGGACAATATTAATTGTGTTAGCCCCAGAACGGAAGCATCTGACATCATATCAGATGCATCTATTCTTTTATATCTTCATGAAGATCAACACGCCTCTTGTGGAGATTATGAGTTTGCGGATCAGATGTGGTCCATGGTAGATGGGTCACCTGAGTATCGGATTGAAGTAGATATTCCTAGCAGCCCTGCTTCTGAGGACGGAGGCCTTCCCGTTTTTAAAGAAGAAATTATTATGGAAGCGGTTTCCTCTCTTTTTCTCCAGGGGGTTTCTCACGATATATGTTTACTTGGGATTAAAGAGAAAAAGATTACGTGTGAGTAGCCAGAACCAGTAGGTCCCATTATCTCTAAAACATAAATTTTTGACGGGATCACTGTTCTAGAGGAGGATCATATCAATGAAGGACAACCCCTTTTTGATATATATTATAGTGATGATGAGCAACAATCTTATCCTACTTTTGATCACTATAGAGATACTGAAGAGCCAGTCAGCAAACAGAACCACCCCATGGTCCCTATTTATGATGAATACGAATCGGACCTGGGGGAGACCGAACCAAAGGATCAGAATATTTCCTGTCTAGAGCCAGTCAGTGAGCAGCCACCGCCCGAGAGCAGCGAGCCTACGTCAGTTGTCCACCATCAACCTGTGCTTATCAGAGATATTCAGCCACAAGTGAACAATTGTGTAGTAGAGGAGGGTGTCTGTCACCCATTTTATGGAATTTTCCACTCATTCTATGACCCAGTCTACAAGTACATGGAGTGGCATTTCCCCTATGCCTTGGAGCTGCCCTATTTCATCTCAACTCCAGCCTGTAAGGAGGAGTTGAAGAGTGTAACCGCTCTGCTGCCACGGTTACACCATCCGCTGATGATCATCGACAGAAGGAAGGAGCTTCTATCCAGGAAGCTGCTTGAATGGCTATGGTGGAAGTTTTCTTTCACCTAGCCCATGTAAAGTGTTTTATTAGCTTAAGACTGTACATAAATAAGCTCTTGTAAGCATGAATGTTTAGTTTTTTTTGTTTTTATTTTTTCGGCCTGTATTTTCAGCAGCGGGATGTTTTGAGCCTGACTCCATAGCGCAATAGCAAGGCACTGAAGCTGTGGAATGATTTATTAGAGCATGGACCACTCTATCCCCCATGGAGCCTAATGTTAGCGATTATTTTTGTCTTAGGCACAAAAGCACCGAGGTCTACAGGTTGCTCAGGAAGTGCCCAAGCGCGGCGCGGGAGAATCCCTGTTTTTCCGGTAGCAAGGCAAGAGAGCAGGAAAAATAGCGTTGGCAGCATCCAAGATATATTTACAAAGCAGATCGACGGTCATCGGGTTTTCGGAGCTATCGAGTTGCCCAAGGTTTAGCGCAAGAGAGAGCACCAATAGTTCAAATCAGATTTGGGTCGTCCGATCCAACCAGGACAGGTGGCAGCCTGTCGGCGTATCGGGTATCGAGAGTCAGGAAGCTCTCCGTCCATTTCACTTGAAAGTGCCAATCAGTGAAACTCTGAAGCTCCCTTTGAACTAAGCCCAGGATCTCAGCACCAGGTCATATCAAGCGAGCGGGTGAAGGGGAGATAGCCCCTTTATAATAGAAAATAATATCTGGGTCGTCCATCTGAAGGACGTGCGACACACATCCATGTCATGATGGCATTCGGAAATTCGAGCGGTAAGCACTCCTCGCCATTTTACATTTCGAAACCCTGAACCCTGATAGCACCAAAAGCGCCGAAACTCGGGCCCACAGTATTACCGGGTTAGTTCAGAGTCGTCAAATCAGTGGGGAACACGTGGCGACCATTAGGCCCTCCCGACATTTCGCCCATCGCGACTTTAAAGGAGAAAAATCCTAATCCTTTCTCATCCGCGAACCCCGAAACGCCAAAAGCACTCTGACAGAGAGGTAAAAGGCGCCTAATTAAGATTCAAGAGAGGGGGTGTTGTGTTCTCCAGGCACTGATTCATGTGATCTAAATATCGATGCCAGCTTAAGGATAAACGAAGAAGAGATAAGGTGGTTGAAGCCTAACTTCACTCATTAATTACAGGGTATGGATGTCCCGGCTGAAGGTCCACCCGAGATGGTCCTCCATACTGATTCTTTCCATGGAAGCCGTGCCGAGTCTCCAACTCGCCAGGGAAGCCCGCACATGCCAATTCAACATTTAAGGGCTCAGCTACCCCCCTGACGTGAGCCATAAATAATTAAGGTAGCGTATGACAGTAGAATGCAGGCCAGATGTGATTGAGGAGATGCCTCTGCTGGGCGAAATGGGGAAGAGCATATGTAGGCATTTTGGCCATTTTTTGTATCTATCGATGGTTGAGCAAGACTCCCAGTTGTAAAAACTTCAATGAAGAATTGTGTTCTGGTTATTTCTGGACTCTTGAGACTTCTTTCCTGATGAATGTCAGCTTCTTTCATATCTTTGTGTATGTTGTATTAGAGCAGCTCGGAATTGGAGGATCCAGTCAAGTTGTGACTGTTATAGGATGATGTATGTTGGATCACTGTAACAGTTGTGTTGTTCTAAACAGTCCCTGTGAACTTCTCAGCACTGAACGACTTGGAATTGGAGGATCCAGTCAAGTCTTCCTTTCAGTTTCTTGAAGTCCTGAACCAAGCAAATCTTGTATTCAGAGTTTTTCCTCTACGAGCTACCGAAAGGCCTGTTGCCTGAGATAGTTTGTTCATCCTTCTCCCAAGTCTTCCGCATACCCATCTTTAAATCAACTCCCTGACTGAAGTTGGGTCAAGACCTCCTTTGTTCCTTGTTATCAAATACAATTCTTATTTTAAAGCGATACCTGTTCGAGTCGCTACCCATTCGATCGCCCATTTATCAAACCGTAACATAAAAACCGATGGGCGTTGTGCTCTGCTTTTGCAAGAAATCCAGGAGCGACTTCCAGTGCTAACAAATACCATAAAATCCCTTGGAACAACACTGAAGAATGTCGCTCCAAGCAGTCATTCGTGGCCGAGGTGAAGGCCTCTGAGTTCAAAGTCGATTTTGACTCTGAATCAAATCTAGAAGTGTTAGAATATGAAAGATGTGTGCTTGTTTTACCATTGCCAATACCCTTGTCACCCAACCATAGGCTGAAGCCACCCTCCGAGCACCTTAACCTTGACAGAGAATCACTCTGGAAGCAAACCCTATACTAGATAGCCAAACAAAGGGTAGCGCACCTTTCCCCGAGGATAACACACCAACAAGAGCTGATCAGATGTTCCAAACCCTAGCCAAGAGATAGTCCAAGCATAACTACTAGCTGTAACAGCTGTAATGGTAGTTGTCCTGCAAACCTGTGCAGAAAACTGGGCAACTCCAGTGCGCACAAGTGTTGCTCTACAATTCTGAGACTGCCTGCCAGAATGAGAACTGGCCTCCTGTATTTATACTAATTCTGGCTAACTGCCTGGGCCGACTTCTCATTCTGGGTATCTGTTTGTTCAGTATATATTATTATTTATGATCGACTTCTTCTCTTGGAGGCTAATAACCTAATATAAATAATCTTCTTGAGCCGACAAGTCTTCTAGGGTTGTTAGAGAACTCATTAGGGTTTCTATTTTCTTCCCGGAGTATTCTATCCTTGTCAGGTTTACACGTGGAGGTAAATACCTCCTGCAACTACCCTAATATCAACACTCCCTCCTAGCTAGGGAGGTATTACAGGTAATGGTCTTGAGCACAAAACATACCATTCACCCGGTAGCATCAACATAGTTATATAGACTAGATCATGACTAGATCATGAGCACCATCATCATCATCAGCTGCATAATATCCCGAAACCATACTCTATCTGAGTAATCAGACATGATGCTCACTCCACAGAGTGATACAAGAGCCATTCTTCTAATCTAGAAGAGTAAATGTTCTGAACCATTTTTTGTTTGGAAAATCTTTGTTCATCATTCATCTGGCTGGTAATTATTTCCAATAAATTGTTGATAGTCTTCAAGGAAATCAGAACGAAATAGAACACAATTGTGTCTATCCATAGTAGTACATAACTACAATCCAGTGGTACACTACCACACCAAGTAACACACAAGTACTTGATCGGAAACGTATAGTCACGAACAGTGGAACACATCAACCATAGTAGTATACATCTACTATCATACAATCTTCATAACAATCATCTGATACCAACCGACATAGAAACAATGTTATGATATAAACTAAATCATCTGGGCCAATCTTTCACTCACATCTGTGAGATCTGAAAGAATATCTACCCTCAGAGTAGGACAATGAGATATCTGTACTATTCTTCTCAAGCAAGGAAGAATAACTGTCATGTCTTCTGAACCTGGACCATTCCCCACTCTGGGCCATTCTTCCTACACTAATGAAAGTGCACCATGGAGAGAATGTATAAACCCTAAGGAATGCATGTCCCTGATTATTGAGCCTGGACCATTCCCCACCCTAGGACATTCCTCCTACACTAATCAAAGTGCACCCTGAAGAGAATGTATAAACCCTAAGGAATGACTGTCCAAACCATTTCCTCTGTTAACCAAAAGAGGAAAAGATTGTCCTGTATCAACCTCCAAAACATACCATTCCTCATGTTAACCACAATGAGAAATCGATGTCCGGTGAGGCGGGCCAGTCTTCTTGAGTAACCCTCAAGAAGAGAGACTTCCCTAGACCACTCCCCATGTTAACCACAATGGGAATTCGATGTCTATGATACATCAACAATCTGGACCATTTCCCATGTTAACCACAATGGGAAATCGTTGTTCGTCAGAAATCTCAATCCACTTTCCGAACAGGAAAGCATCTGTCTAAGATGGACTATTTTTCAATCTTGAAAATGAATGTCCTCAATAATATTTTCAGTGCTCCTTCCGAACCTGGGAGTCATCTCTTCCTTTTTCAATAAGGAATTCATCTCCAAGAGCTCCATCTTGAGTACACAAACTCTTTCATATTGGATAGAAGCTTTACCAAAATGTTTGCTTATCTGCTCATCTGTGGAGATATGTATTGGAGAACCACTTTCTCCTTTCTGGAATTCATCACGGATAATGTAATGCTTGATTTCAAATGTACTTTAGTTTGGAACACTGATTTTCTGTGAAGGCTTCATGTAGCTCTAAACAATAGAGTATATGATTGTTGGAAAACTGGAACATATCCATATGGCACTTCTTTTGTCATCATGAGATCTGATCTACTGAGTAATCATATTGATGTTATAGGGAATCTTCACCATGCTTCTGTTGTGCACTAGAGGTTCTCCACCAAGTTATCTTCTTCTATCTGCATACAAGGGTCTCTTTCTGGTATGCCTCAAAGTCTTGAGATTGCTCTTCATACGTTCTTTATTCAATTTCTATGGAGAACATTCTTTGCATTCATCTGATGTAGAACTCCAACTTATGGATGTTGCGGATGATATAATGACTTATGTAGAGATATGTCTGGTTTACTGGAACAAGTAATCATCATAGTCTTCTCCCTCCATCTGGGAGAATCTCTAGTTCTAGATCTCGCAATTCTTTCATTCATAAGTCTTCCATACTCTGTTCTTCATCACGACTTTCAGTTCCTCTGCTTGATTGCTTTTATTGAGTTTACATCATGCTGACAATCTTGTGATTCTTGATACAATGACTAGTTGTTCTAGATTCTCTTTCTTTCTTGGAATCTTTATGTTCTTCCTCGTGTTTAGCTCTTGGGTCCATGGAGTAGATTCCATTTCTTTCTTTCATCATAGGATAACGGATGTGGATGGACAACCAGGGATACTTAGAGGCTTTTCTTCGAAGAAGTCTTCTTCTGCGGTTGAACTGAACACGTACTATCTTTCATGGCTGCTATCATGGATATATACTTCATCATCTTCAATGGATCATAGGATGAGCTCCTTCCTAATCCTTTCTTCATGTATGAGTGCATATAATTGAATCCGTCCATTTGATAGAGTCCATGCTTTCATCTGCATCCTTGTTGTCTTCTGCAATATATAATGATCTCTCTCTATCTAATAGAGTCCACACTTCCATCTTGTTGTCTTATACAAAAACATTATAAGTCTTTCTCTGACTTCTTTCTGTCTTTGCTTCTTCTGAGTCTCTTCATGATTGATTCGACGTATTTCATCCTTTCATGTGTATTATCTAATGATATCAATCCTTATCTTGTTGTTCTTCCATAGGTATAGTTCTTCTTGGAATACATTATCTTTCAAGGAATAGATATACAAGATATGTACAGAGAGGATGCAAACAAGATATGTACAAGAAATAAGAAGAGTAGTGTTACCTTTAGAAGAAGAAGTGTCTTTCATCCTTCTTAGTCTTCTTTGTAGGTTCCTATTCTTCAGCAACTGATGCTTCCTGTTTCTCCTTCCTTTTCCTTAGCTTGGGACAATGATTCTTGTAGTGACCATACTTTCGACAGTTGAAGCATTGTATTTCTGAAATGTCTTTCTCTTGATTTGACTTCCTTTTGTTCCTGAAGTTCTTTAATCTTGTTGTGAAGGCTTGATTATCATACTTATTTTGGGGTTTCTCTTTTGCATTGATCCTTGATTCTTCTTGAGCATATCAAGTCCAAAGTTCTTCAAATGTTGGATGCTCTTTTCTTGTGTTCATGCTTGCGGCAAATGCATCCCACGTTTTGGGAAGACCATTGAGTACTATTTTTACCAATTCCTTCTCTGAGATGATATCTTCAATAGCTTGTATTTGATCTCTTAACTGAGAAATTCTCACAAAGTATAATGTTATGTTTCCATCATCATTCATCTTCATGTCATGGAGCTCATTCTTTAGACCCATTACTTGTCCAATGTTTCTGACTAAGAAGAGGTTTGCTAGGGCATCGTACATCTTCTTCAATAAGTCAAGATGGGAGATGTACGGTATGACAAGGTATTTTATGGATTCCATTATGATACTCATAGTATTAATGTCATCGTCTTTGAACTTCTCCATAGCTACAACATTTTGTTGTTCCTTCTCTTTCCCTTCTTCAAACTTTGATTTCACGATCTTTCCTTTCACGATATCCAACACTTTATTCTTGGCAAGGATGAGGTCAATCCTTGAATTCCACACTCTGAAGTTAGAGGCTCCATCTAACTTGTTCTCTAACTTCATAGAATAAGTCATGGCTGCTTTGACTTGGTCAAACCCTAGATTTGACCACAAACTCAAACTTCCTGTCTTGGCTTGCTAAGAGTATCAGGAGATGCGCTAGGCTAGAGCGCACTGATCTATCCGGAGATTAGGTCAATCCATTCACTTAAGGCGCCTCAACAAGAGGATTAGGGTTTATGCAACTGCTCCTGCTAGTAACCCTAGCGACAGTGTCTTGGAAGCTACTTCTGCTAGTAACCCTAGCGACAGTGTCTTGGAAGCTACTTCTGCTAGTAACCCTAGCGACAATTCCTCAGCGAGCTCAATATCCTAGTGGCTATTTTTCCTTCCAACGTTTAGACTAAATGAAGGAAGTGTGGGCCCATAACCTATTAGAATATGAAAGATGTGTGCTCGTTTTACCATTGAAAATACCCTTGTCACCCAACCATAGGCCGAAGCCACCCTCCAAGCACCTTAACCTTGACAGAGAATCACTCTGGAAGCAAACCCTAGGATAGATAACCAAACAAAGGGTAGAGCACCTTTCCCCAAGGATAGCGCACCAACAAGAGCTGATCAGATGTTCCAAGCCCTAGCCAAGAGATAATCCAAGTGTAACTGCTAGTTGCAGCAGCTGCAATGGTAGTTGTCCTCCAAACCCGCACAGAAAACTGGGCAACTGCAGTGCACACAAGTGTTGCTCTACAATTCTAAGACTACCTGCCAGAATGAGAATTGGCCTCCTGTATTTATACTAATTCTGGCTAACTGCCTAGACTAAATTCTCATTCTGGGTATCTGTCTGTTCAGTTTATATTATTATTTATGGCCGACTTCTTCTCTTGGATGCTAATAACCTAATATAAATTATCTTCTTGAGCCGACAAGTCTTCTAGGGTTATTATCCAACTCATTAGGGTTTCTTCTTGCTTCCCGGAGTATTCTATCCTTGTTAGGTTTACACGTGGAGGTAAATACCTCCTGCAACTACGATAATATCAACAAGAAGTAGGGAATCAGATTATTAATGTTGAACCCAGTGCGACTGTCGCTACCACCAAATTCCACCCAAGCGAACCAAAAGAACCAGAGGAAGGGATCACCTCTTTCACTCCCATATGTGGGTAAAGGGGGCTCTGCTTCATTTCATTGTCAATAGCAGTAGTAAAAAAAAACTTATCTCAACAAAGGTCATCAAGCGATTGGACCTGCCAATGACACCGCACTTGCAACCCTACACCATCGGCTAGATTTTCCAAGAAAGAGATCTATGTGTTAGCCAACAGTGTCATATTCCCTACGACATCAAGCCTTTCAAAGACGAGGTATTGTGTATATTTCGCCCCTTGAATTTTGTGATGTTATTTTAGGACAACCATATTTGTGGAAGTGTCATGTTGTGTATGAGTCTAGACCTCGCAATGTTATTATGATTTTGGGTAGACAATTGTACAAGATACTAGAGGTAGTGCCGCCTACTTCTATTTCTTTAATCTCTGTTAAGAAATGCAGTAAGGTCATTTCACAAGCCAAGAAGTTCTTCTTCTTTGTGATCCATGCTCACAGTAAGCAAAAGGTCACCACCACATCCATGGCCTCTATACAGAGCCTCTCTTTGCAGTGGAATCAAGTGGATGGGATCGTGGAAGAGTATAGATACATCTTCTCCTCACCCCCTGGGGTACCGACGCACTGCCAAGTCAAGCATCCAATTGATCTAACCCCCAGTGCACCTCTTCCTAATGGACCATTCTATCATCACTCGGTGATGGAAAATAACGAAATCAAGCATCATATCGAAGAGCTTCTTCAAAAGGGGCACATTAGACCTAGCTCCTCCCCTTGCGGAAGCTTGATTTTACTAGTGCAAAAGAAGGGTGGGACCTGGAGACTCTGCATTGATTACAAAGCATTAAACAAAATCACAATCAGGAACCGATACCCAATTCCCAGGATTGATGACCTTCTTGACTAACTCAAGGGGGAAAATTTCTTCAGCAATATTGACCTAAAGTCTGGCTACCACCAGGTTCCCATCGAACCAACTAATGTATGGAAGACAACTTTCAAATCTAAAGAAGGTCTCTTTGAATGGCTATTCATTCCCTTTGGCTTGACAAATGCACCATCCACTTTCATGATGTTCATGGATGATGTATTGAGACCCTTCACCAACTCTTTTGTGGCGATATATATGGATGACATCCTCATCTTCAACAAAACTTGGGAGGAGCACATGTGACATATTCTACAAGTTTTGAGCACTCTGCGACAACACAAGCTATATGCCAACTTGAAAAAATGATCCTTTGGCATGAACAGGGTCCAATACTTGGGCTACATTTTTTATGAGCATGCGGTACATGTTGATCCATCTAAGATCAAATTCATCCATGACTGGCCAACCCCGACCACCCTAACCGAGATTCTAAGCTTCTTAGGACTGGCCAAATTCTACCAAAGGTTCGTGTTGGGATTCTCCCATATTGCATGGGACCTTAGCTAAGTGACTAAGGGAAGTGGCAGGGAAAATTTTGTGTGGGGGAAGGAACAAAAAAGAACATTTGATGATCTGAAGCATCGCTTGTGCTCAGCTCCAATACTCTCCTTTCCTGATCTGCAAAAACTATTCAAGATTGATACTGATGCATCTGACTATGTTGTAGACACAGTTCTCACTCAACATGGTCATCCAGTGGCATACCATAGTGAGACACTCTCAGATAATTTCCGGAAATACCCCACCTATGACAAGGAAATGTATTTGATTGTACAAGCATGTCGTCAATGGAAACATTACATTTTGGGAAAGGAGGTGATCATCCACAATGATCACATGCCTCTGTAGTTCATACAGACACAGGGGAAATTGCAAAACGATCACCATCATAAGTGGTCCACCTACCTACAACAGTTCCATCTCAACATCAAGTATAAGATAGGAAGAACAAATTGTGTTTTTGACTGCCTTAGTCGACCTCCCGTGGCTACACTCACCACTGTACTCCATCCCTATTGACATGAGGCATCTGAGTGGCCCCAACTTTATCAACAAGATTCAGACTTCGCCACCACCTATCAACTCTTGGGTACAGGTGTAGATGTCATCAATTTTCACATTCAGAACATACTATTATGCCATAAGGGCTATCTCTGTGTTCCTTCAAGCGAGTGTGAAAAGATGATTTTGGAAGCCCACTAAAGTTGGATGGCATGACATTTTGGCATGGAGAAAATTGTGGTCGTTCTATAGAAACATTTTTATTGGCCAAAACTTTGACATGACGTCAACAAGTATATCAGATCTTGCACTGCCTGTGCCATTGCCAAGCTAGCCATCAAGAACCAAGGATTATAAACCCCTCTTTCTACTCCTGAGAAGCCTTGGGAATCCATCTCGATGGATTACATGTTTGGCCTTTCGTCCACCAAGCAAGGAAATGATTGTGTATTTGTGGTTGTTGAACGGTTTTCGAAGATGGCCATCCTCACATCCTACAAGAAGAATTTCACAGCGATAGATACTGCCAAGACCTTCTTCAAACAAGTGTGGTTCCATTTTTGGATACCACAGACCATCATCTCTGACCAGGACAACAAATTCCTCAACACATTTTGGTTGAGTCTCTAGTCACTGTTGGACACCAAGCTCACTAAATCCACTGCTTTGCACCCCTAAATAGACAACCAAACATAGGTTGTCAATCAGATGATTGTGCACATCCTGTGCATGTATAAATCTAAGCATATGTGTAAATGGGATGAGAGTCTCCCCTATGTTTAGAACAATTACAACATGGGTCTCCATAGCTCCACCGACCATAGCCCATTTCAGGCAGGGATGGGATTCTAACCCTTGGGTCCCATTGATGTTTCACTACCTCTTGCAACCACACATAAAGACTATTACATGTTCAGTTTAAGATTGACAAAGACACCAGATTCATTGAGTTGATTCAGCACATTCGCCAATAGGTCCATGAGATTTTGCAGAAAGCCAATGCTAAGTACAAGCAACGCCATGATTAACATAGGGTACTGCACCAGTTTCAGGTTGGATACAAAGTCTGGTTACATTTTTAGAAGGATCATCTTACAAGGCCCCATCGAAATCTCCTCCCACTTTGCTATGGGCCTTACACTATCACCAAGGATGTGGATATCAATTCTTTTGAGCTCAACACTCCACCCTTCCTTGGCTTGCACCTAGTGTTCAATGTGGACCTCCTTTGGCCATATTTTCCACCATTATTGGACACCTCAGAGATCGCAGAACAGTTGAAACCAATAGAGCTCAACCTTGACTGCATGAAACATGCATCCACTGATCAGATAGTGGACACAAAGGTCAAGAGAACTCGCCAGTAGAGGATCCAACTTTCTCGGGTTGTCAAGGAAGGGCAACTACTACACCAAGGAAAGTGGCTCACCTGGGGCCAAATTCAACAAAAGTTTCCTCACCTGATGGGGGAACTCAAGGTAATGGATACCATTGCTTCTTAGGGGTGAGGACTGATCCATATGGATATTGGTGGCCACCCACCTATTCCAACTGGCTCCTCTTGATAGTTTTAGTTCAGGACGTTCTTTTGTACTTCTTTGTAATTATAGGTTCTACACTTTCAGGGTTGTCTCAAGCCCTACACATTATCTAGGTGTATACTGGTGGCCACCCACCTAATCCAACTTCATTATTTTGTATGTTTTCATGTCAACACATCTTGTTGTACTTACAGGGCCGTTTTGGGGCGCTAAACAGTGTTTTTTTGGCTTGCCACAGTCAAACTGTAGACGAAGTCAAAGTTTGACGGCGTGATGTGTATTTCTCTAAAATATCTTTCCAATGCACCATCACAGGCCTAAAATGGAGTTCATGTGCAAACGTTAGGACCCCGGGAAGTTGCAGTACCAACTTACCCATAGGGGCCCAGATAACTTTTGGTGTTTCATCTCATAGGGTTGGGTTTTTGGATGTCTAGGATTTTAGCATTCATGAGTAATATTAAAAAGGCCTCTAGAGCCTCATTGTAATCATTATGCTCAGACAGATGCATGTAGCAGTGACCTCTCTTCTCAAAGATATCTACCACCATTCGAGCAAGTGTTTTAGTTCTGCAGTTTTACAGTTTCAACCTATTTCATTTATTCAATAGAAGATATTTTCACTGGATATCCGTGTTGTTTTTCATATCTCTGTGTTTATCGTATTCCATCTGTTAATTAGTTCGTTCCACTGCTTAATCCGGATCACCTAAGGAAAATAATAAAATAAGAGTTATGGATTTTTAAATGGAAAGAAAGGAAACTACTTTTTCTAATCGTATTTTTCGACTTCTCTCCTTATAGGTTTACTCAAACTTCAAGTGTAGGAACTAATTGGATGCAAAATTTAATCAAACATGTTTTGTCCCATGTACTTCCAGATTATCTCACTATGGGTCTATCAAAACTATGTAGATTGGGTACTCATTGGATGTGGAATCATCCAACAAGTGCCTACACTTGAAATTTGGGTAAACTTATACATAGATAAGTTGAAAATACAATTAAAAAAGTAGTTTTCCTCCTTTCCCTCCAAAAATATTTACCCTTATGGTTGAGATCGTCATCTTGATTCTTATTGGTTATTTTAAAGTTTATTTGAATGGTACATTTTTTGGTTTGAGGCCCATTTTTTACCTCAAAATTCCCCTAATGAAGGTCATTGATGCCTTAAGTAGGATAAAATTGAAGTTTGCAATGATAAAGAACAAAACAATTGGATTTGATTAGATCTAGGAATTGTATGAGTGCAATAAGGATTTTTTCTAAATCACAAAGCTGTGTAGGAACATGGTAGGAACCCAATGATGTAGAATAGGATAAAAAAATGTGTTTTTTCATCTAGGATCGTTATTTCTCTAGTGGAAAGAAGTTGTGCATCTCCAAATAATCAATACATGCAAATTTAATCAGAGAGTTACACAATGTCAACTTAGGAAAATATTTTGGGTTCAATGAGAGCCAGGTTTTCTTGGAGGAGAGAAATTATTGTTCGAGCATAAAAAAGGAGGTAAACAAATTGTGGCATAGTGTATAATTTATTATAATTGTTGAGGGAGTGAGACAAAACACAATATTGCAAACATTGTTGTTGATTTCAAAGGTTCCCTAAGAAGACATAAAAATGCATTATGTACTTGGATTATTGAGAACACAACACAAATTTGATGTAGTGTTTGTTGTGGTTAACATGTAAATAGAAGATGATATATTTATTTCTTTGTAACAAGTCTATCAATGGTAACACTTGATATGTGAAACTCCTCTTCAAGGAGATACTATCACATCATGGATTGTCAAAGACAATCACATCAAATGGGAACATAAGACTCTTAGAATTATTTTTAGAGGACACATGGAAGATGGAAATGAGTGTTTAGTATAGATGAGCATATTTACCTCAAACAAATGGACAAATAGAGGTAGTAAACTGAATCCTTGGAAAATTTCTAAGATGCTTAATTGGAGATATGTTAAAATAATGGGATCATATTTTTGCACATGTTGAGTTCATTGCATATAACATCTTTGTGAATATCTGTACAATATATTTAATATTCAGGATTGTGTAATGGGGTGAATTCAAGAATATTTTTAAACTTGATCGATCTCTCAGTCCATATGCAAAGAAATGATGTTGTGGAGGCATTTGTAGAGTAGATGGAGCATGTGTATGAGTAGGTCTAAGATAGATTGAAGGAGAAAATAAAAAGAGTATAAGGAGTGTACAAATGTGAGATGAAGGTAAAGATCATTTTTTGTTGGGGAATTAGTTTGGTGCATTTGAGGAAAGATCAATATCCCATAGGAGAGTATAACAAGATTAATATGAAGAAGATTAAATGTTGTTGGACAAGAAAGAGAAATTGGAAATAATGCATATACGGTTGAGTTACCAAAATATTTTGATATATCACTTGTATTCAATGCCACATACTTGTATGAGTGCAAGTAAAAGGATACTATTGCATAGGTGGATGAATCTAAGAAGAAGAAGTTACAATCATGACTTGGAAAAAACACATGTTAAACAAGAAATCATAATAAATTCTCAAAAACACATGTTAAACAAGAAATCATAATAAATTGAGAGTTTTTGATGAGAATTTGACTAGGATATAGAGTAGTGAGTGTGCACATTAATTGTGAAAATATAAGAATAGGTTGGGAATGTATAATATGTGGATTTCTAAGCATGAGTACCATATAAATTGTAATGGGAAGATGATTACATAGGATATTGAGACATTATGAAGGTGCACATTGTTTTGTACATAAAGGGAAGTTGATGTAGGAACATCCCAAACCATTTTAAGTCAGGAAGAGTGATAAAATCACAAATCATGAAAAAAAAGATAAAAATGGAGGTTAAGAAGAATGGGTCATGTCAAAAGAAGATACAACACAAGATTTAGGCACATAGGTGAAAATTGCGTGACAATTATAGGAGAACAATGTGAAATATGGTGACATTGGTAGGAGTGCAATGAAGAGTGCACATGGTGATGAATGAAGAGTGCACATAGTGATGATTGATCTTGATAAGCATGCATGAAAGTGTGACAATGCATTGGAGGAAGCTGAAAAGTAAGAAGAATAGTAAAGTGTGGATTTGAAGCACCCAAAGGAAGATGAAGAATGAAAGTGTGACGATGCATTGGAGGAAATTGAAAAGTAAGAAGAATAGTAAAGTGTGGATTTGAAGCACCCAAAGGAAGATGAAGAATGAATGGAGGGAACTGAAGTGATAAATAAGAAGGAAAAATATGTAGAGGAAGTTTAATGTGCCGAAGAAGAATAAAAAGTATGGCATCCAAGATAGTCGATTACCCATTAAAACATAGAGTTGTAGATTATAAATGTATTAGTATTTCAATTAATGAGAATGGGTATAAGATCATTGCTCCTATAATTGTGTAATCTAGTTTTGTTATGTTGTTTTTCTTTTGCTTGAAATTCTTTAATCAACATGGTAGGAATTGCACTTGGTGGATTTGTGAAGGAAAATAATAACCAACTGACCATGATTGGGGGAATCTAATGCACATGTTTGAAATTATTTAGTCAACATAGTAGGAATTTCACTTGGTGGATTTGTGACATAAAATATTAGCTAAGCATCCATGACCATGGGAATCTATTCCACCAAAGTGATTGAGGAACCACATTTGACCCCATCCACATGAAATGGCTCCTTCTAGAGGAAATCCAATGAAATGTGTAACTTGCGGGAATTTAAATTGGTAAAGGGGGCATAACAACAACTTACTTCAACCACCCAAGCTACACCTCATTGACATCTTTGTTATGGTTTTTTAAAATAGAGCACGTGTGAATATCTAGGTTTGTATTAGCTACATGTTTGTGTTCTAACACACTGTTGTATGTCATTGTACAACTAGAGAAGGGTGAGTTGGGAAAATTGCACTCGAATTGTGCCATGACAAATTCATTGCATTATGTTGATTTGACGATGCAAGATACTTACTCCATTGTGCATGAGCCTTAAAAACCACTTAAGATAGATGTGTATATTTGATCAACTATCCATGAGATCAAATGATTATATGGGTCAATAATGTTTACATTTTGTGTGCCAATTCGAAGAGAATAAAGAAATAAACCATGATAATTAGAGCTAGCAATATAACATGGTAGGCCCCAAATCATGGATTTGGCCTACTCAATTAAGTTTAGTTTCGTTGGCCTATTCAAGAGATAGGGAATATTTTACAATAACTTTGGTAGGTCTTTCCTTTAGGTATTATCTAAAAGAGTAGTCTATTCATGTAGCATTCTTCCCTCTCGTGCCAGAATCCAACAACTTAACAATTAAAATTTTGGCTAATCTAGAACTTTGATGGATTTTATGAACATATGGGTTAGTTTAAAATGGGGCAAAACTCCTATGGGCAAGGTTTTGAAACACATGGAACTTCAATCATGTAGAACTCGAGCTACCCCTGAAAATATGGTCAACCTCAACCCCATTTTTTTCCTCAGGGTCTTTTGTTACAAGTTTAGCTTATTCCTTTTCTTAATGGAATCAAAGGTGTTAAAAGACGAGGTCACTCAAATATTTTATATTCCATTTTACCAAGAGAATATTCTACAATAACTTTGAAGGTATTTTCTTAATAGATGCTGACAAGGAAATCACCCAAATATTTATGTATTCCACATTGCCAAGTACACCATGCACATTAAAGGGTTTTAACAATTGTATTAACAAGCAAAATTCATGTGTCCAAAGGGGTTGGATCCAATGGTGGAAAGCGAGGAGATTTTCACCGTTGGGAAAGGTTCAATTCTCCTGAGGTCCTAACCTAAAGCCACAAAGACACCTTGAGGTAGTGGTCGAACGTGTGGTTGCACCCAAAAAAATCTAGCCAAAAAAAAACAAAAAAACCACCCCTATTGGGAGGAGACACCAAAAAATACAACAAACAAAAAAACAAACAAATCCGAGATATCTTAGGAATGTAAATCATGTTAATGAAATCATTGCTCTAGCACATGCTACATAGAAAATAAAATCACATGTCTCTTAGGAATGTAAATCATCTTCATGAAGTCATTGCTATAGCACATGCTACATAGAAAATTATATAGATAGAAATAGATGGTAGATAATAGAGTCAAGAGGATGGTAAATTTAGATGCAAAGAAAGAGAGGAAATGTGCCATATAGTGTACACACAGGTCAAGGGCACTCACCAACAGAGGATCTAGCTTTATCGAGTTGTCAAGGTAGGGAAACTCCTACACCAAGGAAAGTGGCTCACTTGAGGCCAAGTTCAGTAGAAGTTTCCTCACTTGATGGGGGAACTCAATGCAATGGATACCATTGCTTCCTAAGGGGTTAGGACTGATCCAGATGGATATTGGTGGCCACCCACCTATTCCAACTGGCTCCTCTTGA
The DNA here is from genome assembly GCA_009831015.1 of Picea engelmannii. Lineage (NCBI taxonomy): Eukaryota > Viridiplantae > Streptophyta > Pinopsida > Pinales > Pinaceae > Picea > Picea engelmannii. The sequence continues at coordinate 50,424 of ML812368.1, forward strand.
CAATTTTAGTTTAGGACGTTCTTCTGTACTTCTTTGTAATTGTAGGTTCTACACTTCTCCGGTTGTCTGAAGCCCTACACATTGTCTAGGTGCATATTGGTGGCCTCCCACCTAATCCAATTGGCTTATTTTGTATGTTTTCATGTCAACACATCTTGTTGTACTTCCAGGGCCATTTTGGGGCCCTAAACAATTTTTTTTGGCTCGCCACAGTCAAATTGTAGACAAAGTCAAAGTTTGATGGCGTAATGTGTAGTTCTCTAAAAGACCTTTCCAACAGGCTATCACACACCTAAAATGGAGGTCGTATGCAAAATTTATGACCCCGAGAAGTTGAGGTACCAACTTACACATAGGGGCCCACATAACGTTTGGCGTTTCATCTCCTAGGGTTAGGTTTTTGGATGTCTAGGGTATTGACATTCATGAGTAATATCAAAAAGGCCTCTAGAGCCTCATTTTAATCATTCTTCTCAGACAGATGCACATAGTAGCCACATCTCTTCTCAGATATAGCTACCACCATTTGAGCAAGCATTTCAATTCTATAGTTTTATAGTTTCATCCTATTTCATTTATTCAATAAAAGATATTTTTCAATGGATATCTGTGTTGTTCTTCATATCTCCCTGTTTATTATATTCCATCTGTTAATTAGTTCATTCCGCTCCTTAATCTGAATCACCTAAGGAAAATAATGAAATAAGAGTTATGGATTTTTAAAGGGAAAGAAAGGAAACTCTTTTTTCTAATCGTATTTTTGACTTCTCTCCTTATAGGTTTACTCAAACTTCAAGTGTAGGAACTAATTGGATGCAAAATTCGCTCAAACATGTTTTGTCCCATGTATTTCCATATTATCTCACTATGGGTCTATCAAAACTATGTAGACTGGGTAATCATTGGATGTGGAATCATCTAGCAAGTGCCTACACTTGAAATTTGGGTAAACTTATACATAGATAAGTTGAAAATACAATTAATAAAGTAGTTTTCTTCCTTTCCCTCCACAAATATTTACCCTTATGGTTGATATCATCATCTTGAATCCTATTGGTTATTTTAAAGTTTATTTGAATGGTACATTTTTTGGTTTGAGGCCCATTTTTTACCTCAAAATTGTCCTAATGAAAGTCATTGATGCCTTAAGTAGGATAAAATTGATGTTTGCAATGATAAAGAACAAAACAATTGGATTTGATTAGATCAAGGAATTGTATGAGTGCAATAAGGATTTTTTCCAAATCATAAAGATGTGTAGGAACGTGGTAGGAACCCAATGATGTAGAATAGGATAACATAAACGTGTTTTTTTCATCTAGGATGGTTATTTCTCTAGTGGAAATAAATTGTGCATCTCCAAATAATCAATACATGCAAATTTAATCAAAGAGTTACACAATGTCAACTTAGGAAAATATTTTGGGTTCAATGAGAGACATGTTTTCCCGGAGGAGAGAAATTATTCTTCGAGCATAAAGAAGGAGGTCAACAAATTGTGGCATAGTGTATAATTTATTATAATTGTTGAGGGAGTGAGACAAAACACAAGATTGCACACATTGTTGTTGATTTCAAAGGTTCCCTAAGAAGACATAACAATGCATTATGTACTTGGATTATTGAGAACACAACACAAAATTGATGCAGTGTTTGTTGTGGTTAACATGTAAATATAAGATGATATATATATTTCTTTGTAAGAATTCTATCAATGGTAACATTTTCTATTTGAAACTCCTCTTCAAGGAGATACTATCACATCATGGATTTTCAAAGATAATCACATCAAATGGGAACATAAGACTCTTAGAATTATTTTTAGAGGACATATGGAAGATGGAAATGAGTGTTTAGTATAGATGAGCATATTTACCTCAAACAAATGGACAAATAGAGGTAGTGAACTGAATCCTTGGAAATTTTCTAATATGCTTAATTGGAGATATGTTAAAATAATGGGATCATAGTTTTGCACATGTTGAGTTCATTGCATATAACATCTTTGTGAATATCTGTACAATATATTCAATATTCAGGATTGTGTAATGGGGTGAATTCAAGAATATTTTTAAACTTGATCGATCTCTCAGTCCATATGCAAAGAAATAATGACGTGGAGGCATTTGTAGAGTAGATGGAGCATGTGTATGAGTAGGTCTAAGATAGATTGAAGGAGAAAAGAAAAGAGTATAAGGAGTGTAAAAATGTGAGATGAAGGTAAAGGTCTGTTATTGTTGGGGAATTAGTTTGGTGCATTTGAGGAAAGATCAATATCCCATAGGCGAGTATAACAAGATGAATATGAAGAAGATTAAATTTTGTTGGACAAGAAAGAAAAAATGGAAATAATGCATATACGGTTGAGTTACCAAAATATTTTGATATATCACTTGTATTCAATGCCACATACTTGTATGAGTGCAAGGAAAAGGATACTATTGCATAGGAGGATGAATCTAAGAAGAAGAAGTTACAATCATGAATTGGAAAAAAGACATGTTAAACTAGAAATCATAATAAATTGAGAGTTTTGGATGAGAATTTGACTAGGATATAGAGTGGTGAGTATGCATATTAATTGTGAAAATATAAGAATAGGTTGGGAATGTATAATATGTGGATTTCTAGGTATGAGTACCATAGAAATTATAAGGGGAAGATGATTACATAGGATGTTGAGACATTATGAAGGTGCACATTGTTTTGTACATAAAGGGAAGTTGATGTAGGAACATCCCAAACCATTTTAAGGAAGAGTGATAAAATCATAAATCATGAAAAAAAGATAAAAGTGGAGGTTAAGAAGAATGGGTCATGTCAAAAGAAGATACAACAAAAGATTTAGGCACATAGGTGAAAATTGCATGACAATTATAGGAGAAAAATGTAAATTATGGTAACATTGGTAGGAGTGCAATGAAGAGTGCACATGGTGATGAATGAAGAGTGCACATGGTGATGACTGATCTTGATGAGCATGCATGAAACTGTGACAATGCATTGGAGAAAGATGAAAAGTAAGAAGAATAGTAAAGTGTGTATTTGAAGCACCCAAAGGAAGATGAAGAATGAAAGTGTGAGAATGCATTGGAGGAAGCTGAAAAGTAAGAAGAATTGTAAAGTGTGGATTTGAAGCATGCAAAGGAAGATGAAGAATGAATGGAGGGGACTAAAGTGATAAATAAGAAGGTAAAATATGTAGAGAAAGTTTAATATGCTGAAGAAGAATAAAAAGTATGGCATCCAAGATAGTCGATTACCCATTAAAACATATCGTTGTAGACTATAAATGTATTATTATTTTGATTAATGAGAATGGGTATAAGATCATTGCTCCTATAATTGTGTAATCTAGTTTTGTTATGTTGTTTTTCTTTTGTTTGAAATTCTTTAATCAACATGGTAGGAATTGCACTTGGTGGATTTGTGAAGGAAAATATTAACCAACTGACCATTATTGGGGGAATCTAATGCACATGTTTGAAATTATTTAGTCAACATAGTAGGAATTTCACTTGGTGGATTTGTGACGTAAAATCTTAGCTAAGCGCCATGAACATGGGAATCTATTCCGTGAAAGTGATTGAGGAATCACACTTGACCCCATCCACATGAAATGGCTCCTTCTAGAGGAAATCCAATGAAATGTGTAACTAGTGAGAATTTAAATTGGTAAAGGGGGCATAACAACAACTTACTTCAACCACCCAAGCTAGACCCCATTGACATCTTTGTTATGGTGTTTTAAAATAGAGCACGTGTGAATATCTAGGTTTGTAGTAGCTACATGTTTGTGTTCTAACACACTATTGTATGTTGTTGTACAACTAGAGAAGGGTGAGTTGGGAAAATTGCACTCGAATTGTGCCATGATAAATTCATTGCATTATGTTGATTTGACGATGCAAGATACTTACTCCATTGTGCATGAGCCTTAAAAACCACTTAAT
>ML812368.1:54476-94425 GCA_009831015.1 Picea engelmannii
TGTACAACTAGAGAAGGGTGAGTTGGGAAAATTGCACTCGAATTGTGCCATGATAAATTCATTGCATTATGTTGATTTGACGATGCAAGATACTTACTCCATTGTGCATGAGCCTTAAAAACCACTTAATATAGATGTGTATATTTGATCAACTATCCATGAGATCAAATGACTATATGGGTCAACAATGTTTACATTTTGTGTGCCAATTCCAAAAGAATAAAGAAATAAACCATGATAATTAGAGCTAGCAATATAATGGTAGGTCCCAAATCATGGATTTATGTTGATTTGACGATGCAAGATACTTACTCCATTGTGCATGAGCCTTAAAAACCACTTAAGATAGATGTGTATATTTGATCAACTATCCATGAGATCAAATGACTATATGGGTCAACAATGTTTACATTTTGTGTGCCAATTCCAAGAGAATAAAGAAATAAACCATGATAATTAGAGCTAGCAATATAATGGTAGCTCCCAAATCATGGATTTGGCCTACTCAATTAAGTCTAGTTTCATTGGCATGTTCAATAGATAAGGAATATTTTACAATAACTTTGGTAGGTCTTTTCTAAAGGAGTAGTCTATTCATGTAGCGTTTTTCCTTCTCATGCCAGAATCCAACAACCTAACAATTGAAATTTTGGCCAATCTAGAACTCCGATGGATTTTATGAACATATGGGTTAGTTTAAAATGGGGTGAAACCCCCATGGGAAAGGTTTTGAAACACATGGAACTTCAATCATGCAGAACTCAGGCTACCCTTGAAAATCTGGTCAAACTCAACCCCATTTTTTGCCTCAAAACTCGGTCTTTTGCTACAAGTTTAGCCTATTCCTTTTCTTAATTGAATCAAAGGTGTTAATAGACGAGATCACTCAAATATTTTATATGCCATTTTACCAAGACAATATTCTACAATAACTTTGAAGGTATTTTCTTAATAGATGTTCACAAGGAAATTGCTCAAATATTTATGTATTCCACATTGCCAGGTACACCATGCACATTAAAGGGTTCTAGCAATTGTATGAACAAACAAATCCCATGTGTCCAAAGGGGTTGGATCCAATGGTGGAAAACGAGGATCTTTTCATTGTTGGGCAAGGTTCAATTCTAGTGAGGGCCTAACCTAAAGCCACGAGGGCACATTGAGGTAGTGGTCGAATGTGTGAGTGCCAATAGAGCGATCGATTTTGAGGGGCCTCATTTTATATGGCGACCGAAATTCGAAACCCGCTAATCCCACAAGTCACGAACATGCTAGCAAACAAAAACAAAATCACATATATCTTCATCATCTTCATGACCTCATCTTCATGACCTCATTGCTCTAGCACATACTACATAGAAAATGATATAGATAAAAATAGATGGTAGATAATAAAATAAAGAGAGGAAATTTAATAAAATAAATCAAATCTATGGCACAAAATGCAAACTTTAACGTTACATATGTGACGAACTAATCTTGTGAAAAGTTTAATAAGATATATTTATGTATCTTTGAACTTCCCTGTTTCGCTAGTCCATAGAAGGGCCTTTCGATGTGTGAAGGGCCTTTCGATGGTCTATTTACTCATAATTTAACGTTGTTGCTTTTAGCACAAATGCCCAAATTTAAAAAACCGAGAAGCCATGATGCTCTCGGCCCAACTTTTGCATTATAGGTTGAGTTGTCTTAAAAATAAATTCAATTCAGCCAAAAATAGGCATCTTTGCATAACAGTCATTCCTTGGCCACATATCTAGGTCTTAGGTTTGGCCGGTTGTGTTTTATGATTCAAGAATAATGGCTCTGCGATGGTCCATGGATCTACGCCGAACATGACGTACAACCCGATAATTTACTGGTAAACTGTTCCTACCAAACAAAATGTTGGGTTGGCCTGACAGACAGAGTTATTCGCGCACTGTTATGAATAAAATATAATGCTTGTCCATCGTATTTGTACGTTGTATAGTAGTTGCAGCTGTAAGCAATAACTTTCAGATAAAACCTCGAACAGGAATCACAGAATTGCGCGTCTCAGCCTTATCCGTAGAGAGATCATGTGCCCATCAACCAAATCTACTCTTCAAACTGATATACCGGCCCTTCTTACCAACATCTCAAAATTCAAACGATGCGGTTAGCCCCATGCGTATATCATGTTTCTTTCAGCTTAAATATTCTTCGTTCTGCCCATTCTGAACAGTTCTAAGCAGAGTTCTATACTGTCACGGCTCTTTCCTCGTCCCTAAGCATGGAGAAGAATGTGTACTGTAGTTCTGCTATTCTGGAGTATGACACAGAGGGTATGTGATTTCTCTTGTTTATGATTGGTTTTCATTGTAGCTTCTCCCATTGCTGATCTTTACATCCATCCTTGTGGCTATTGCTGATTTTTACATCATTGTGAAGCCACGAGAAAGTGATGTCTCCATAATCTTGGAGACATCACTTTCTTCTCCTTCTCTTTTTCCTCCTTCTTTGTAAGTAGTGTTATGTAAATGTGTGTGGAAAACACCAACCAGATATCTTTATCTATTAGTGAATCTGTATTCTTTCTTGGCTTTCCCCTCTTTTGAAAGTAGTGTTGTGCAAATGTGTGCCTGAAACAACAATCAGATATCCCTATCTTGTAATGAGTTGTTTTCTTGCTTGGCTTTCTCCTCTTTTGTAAGTAGAAACAACAATCAGATATCTCTATCTCTATCTTGTAATGAGTTTGTTTTCTTGCTTGGCCTTCCTCTCCTTCTCCTCTTCTGTAAATAGTGTTATGTAAAAGCGAAACAACAATCAGATATCCCTACTTGTAGTGAGTCTGTTTTCTTGCTTGCTCTTTTGTAAGTAGTGTTATGTAAAAGCAAAACAACAATCAGATATCCCTATCTTGTAGTGAGTCTGTTTTCTTGCTTGACCTTCTTCTCTTTTGTAGATAGTGTTATGTAAATGTGTATGCAAAACAACAATAAAATATTTTAGATATCTTATTTAGTAATCTTTTAAGAATATGATTTCTCTCATTTTTTATAGACTTTCATTGTTTCTATTATTGCTGATATTTACATTTTTTTATTAACTTTCATTGCTTTTCCTATCACTGATATTTACATTACTGAGATAGCTAAAAGAAACTGTGTTTCCTGTATGACATAATAGTTGATTAATTGAGGAGTGAGTATGTTAACTTGCTCAACCTTCCCCTCCTCTATAATAGAGGAACATAGTATGTAGATGCCTGTATGAAACAGCAATCAGCTAAACTTATCTTAAGTTTTTAATAGTTTATACAACTATAAAATCTCAATTACTACTTATAATTTGTTTCTTACGTGGTTATGGCGATCGTGGTCCAGAAGGGAGTAGCTTAGATTGGGAATGCGACATGTCCGAGGAAGAAGAAGATCTTATACTCAGAATGTACAAACTTGTCGGCAACAAGTACTGGCCTGCTACAATCTGAGTAATTGGATTTAACTATTGTTTGAGAATTTCATGTTGCGAGCCATCTGTAAATTTTATACTTAAAAAGAGGCCTGTTTGCTGTGAAAAATTGCAGGTGGTCTCTGATTGCCGGGCGTATTCCTGGAAGAAAAGCAGAGGAGATTGAGAGGTACTGGGCCATGAGAACCCAACAATTGTGCGGCGGCCATGGCGCCATTTTCACGAACAAGAAGCAGACGGCCAATATGATCTCGAATCAATACCGCATTAATGGATGCAATGACGTCGAAGTAAATTCGTAGAGATTTTGCTCTTTGTATTTTCTCCAATTAGAGCAAGTTCAGGGAGATTTTCTTCATTGTATTTTCTTTAATCAGAGAAAGTTCGTCGAGATTTCCTTAATTGCAGTGTTTTCTCTAATCAGAGAAAAAGTATAGAGGTTTTGCTCTTTGTATTTGGTCTGATGGTATAGGGAATTTCGTAGCGGATCAATTTTGAATGTAGGTCCCAAGTTATGTAGATCAATTCAGATATCCTTAATTGAAACCAATAATATTAATGAAACAGGTGACCTTTATCATGTGCGTGTCACGTTCAAAATATTTCAGTCATGACAACAGAGAGATGGACTTTTGTGTCATTGGATATCTTTTTCCCAGATATTTATTGTGTGTAGATGGTAGACAGGTTTAGGTTTAGGTTTAGATTGAACCTAAACCCAAACCTGGGCCTGGGCTCGAGCATTTATCATCCACTGTAGCGTATCAAATATAAATAAAATCCAACACGAGTCAACTGATTTAATATTTATATTTAGAATGTCCAAACTTCTTAAAGAATGGCAGGTTGAATATAAAAATCTTGTGGTAAGGAAAACTTCCGAAACTATATCTGAACCGCATAGAACAAAAAAGCACACCTTACAGTTAAAAACTTTACAAACATTTAATTGACGATTGCGGCCAGAGTAACAAAATGAGAAAAAGCTAGCCGCTAAGTGGACACTCGAAGCTTCCAGCTTCATTTCTATCACTAAAATGTCCGTCACAGACAAGATCACAAAATCTATGCATAGATTTAAAGTACTGAAGTTACTCATATAATGGGTGAATTCACGGCGCTGCATTAAATGGAACCTTAAAACAACCAACCATGATTTAGTAAGTTGATAATCATTGCTGCATGGTTGATTAACCATGATTTTGTGATTTACTATATGGTTGATTAACTTATACGTGAAAATATGATTCATTTTAGGATTTATAGATTGATTATGTGGTTGATTAATTTTTAGTTAAAAATATGATTGACTTTAGGATTGAGAATATTCATTATATGGTTGATTAACGTATAATTATGATTGTTTTTAGGATTATATGATGGATTGTAAATTTATATGAATAACATAATGGATAATGTTATTGTTGATGATATAAAATAGATAGGGTTGGTTTAATTATTGATTATAGATTAAAATTGTTTAGAGTATGATTTTCATGCAATTTTAAAATCTTTATTAAGTTCCAACTTCACCATATTGTGTATGAAGAAGGACCATGGATCCATTGATGTTACTTCTACCAAAATTAAGGAAAAAGTGTACAAGAGTATACCACTGAGTTTAAAAAACAAGTTATTATGTTGGGAATATCTCCCAAGAGCTCATGTGTACTTCTCAAGAATCTGGGTAGTATTTACATTCATTTAAAGAGGCAAGTGATGGTATTTAAACCCAAAACCATTGATGAGGCATGCAAGAAAGAAAGAACAACATATGGATATGGACAAGAAGAAAGGGCAACCAAATGGTTCCAAGCATAAAGAAAACCAAGGCACTTCCATGGAGGGAAATTAGAAGTGGAAATGAAGGGACAAGAAGACAACAACCACTACACATCAATGCAAGGGTCCAAACAATCACTGTAACCATTGTAATATCTATGGTCATATTGAAGATAAGTGTTGGAAGCTACATCTAAATCCACATCTAAAGAATTGTAAGAAGGGGGGCAAGAAGAAGAACATGCTAGCCATGGATTCAAGCAACCACATAGAGAGTAGATCAGATGCAGATGAAAATATTGTTTGCACTACAATGTAGAAGGAGGTGAACCTGAGTAGCCTCCATCCCAAAAAAGAGGAGATGAATAAACTCTTCCATTTCAAGATTTATCTCAAGAAGAAGACATTAGTGGATTCTTTATTTGATTCCAATTCATACACCAACCTCATAGTAAATGATCTGGTAAATAAGATTGGAATGGGAATTCTTGATCATCCTTGCTCACTACCCATTGCGATGGGTAAATATGGATGCAAATATTTGGGTCACTAAGAAATGTAAGATCAAATTTGATAAAAGTGAAAACTATATTAATGAAGTGGAGTTAGATGTAGTACCACTTGTTGTGCGTGGTGTAATGTTTGGAAGCCCCTACATGTACATGAGGGATGTGATCTTCATGATGAGGGTAGATCAATACTAATTGATCAAGGATGGGGAATCCTTCATCATCAATGTGCAAAAAGGTAAATTCAAGGTCTCGATGGTTAGTGCTAACTAAGCCAAGAAACTGATTAGCTAAAGTAGGAAGTTTGTATTGCTCTTCTTGAGATAGAATCAATAAGGAGGCAAAGTGGTAAAGTTAAAGGAATCCTTAGAGGGATGTACTAAAGAGAAGAAACACCAATTAGAGGAGCTTTTTGCAGGTGTATATATAAGTGTTCCAAGATCCTAAATGGTGACCACCTAAAAGGGAACCAGAGATGAAGATACAACTATTACTTGATTCCTCATTTCCAAACATAGGACTGCATAGACGATCCATACAAGAAGAAGATAAAGTGCATAAATAGTTGAAACAATTCTTGGAGAAAGGAGAAATTCAACCAAGAACCTTACTTTGTGGGTCACCTATCATCATAGTGCCCGATAAGGATGGGACTTAAAGAATGTATATCAACTACATAAATCTGAATAAGATCGCCCTCAAGAATTGATATCCTTTTCCCATGACTGATGATTTATTAGATCAATTGCAACATGCCAATTACCTTGCCAAGTTGGATCTGAAATTAGGATACCACTAGGTATAGGTAAAGAAGAAGACACGTGAAATATTTCCTTCAAGATGAGGAAATGTTTGTATGAATGGTTTGTAATTCCTTTAGGTTTATGTAATGCACCAACTACATTTATGTGTTTGATGAATACTATATTCTATACCTTTGTAGATTCATTTGTGATAGTGTACTTGGATGATATATTGATATTTATCTATTCCTAGGAAGAGCATATCTCACATCTCATGCATGTGTTTCAGACCCTAGAAAAGAATCAATTACTAACAAACCTTAGGACATGTGCGAAGATGGAGGACATCATCAAGTGGAAAAATCCTATCAATGTCTTTGAAGTTAGGATTTTTTTGGGAGAAACATAGTAGCTTCAAAAGTTTATATCATCCTTTTTAGTTGTGGCTACACTAGTCCATGTCATAACAACTGATAGTAAGTGTTTCCAATGGGGAAAGAATCAACATAAGGATTTTGAAGAGCTAGAAAAAATATTAGTCAATTACTACTTCTCACATTGCCCAATTTGCAGAAGCCTTTCGAAATGGAGACATATGCAAGTGCATATGCTATAGGAGTAGTCTTGAAACAAGGAGGTAAGCTAGTATGCTATCCTTTTGAAATGTTCCATGCCAAAGTATCGAACTACCCTACATATGACAATGAACTCTATGTTCTAGTTCAATTCATTAAGAAATGGAAGAATTATCTAATGGGAAAGGAAACCATCATCCACACTGATCACAAGCCATTGGAATATTTGCAAGCCACTATAATATTTGTAGGCCTATAGTATGTTTCAACAAAAAAGATACTACAAGTGGATGGGATTTTTATAGAAACTTCATCTTATAAACAAATATAATAAGGGAAGTGCTAATAAGTACATGACATGCTTTCAAGGCCACTCATAACCAAGATCACAACTTTGGGTACCCTTGTGGACATGGAACCTTTCACACATGATGCATAGAAAGAGGAATGCACAAAGGATGATGACTTCAAGGAGGTATTTAAATAGCTATAAGGCCAAGTTCAAGTAGAAGAAGGTGATAGCAAGGTTGACCACCATCTCTAGGATGGGTTTCTCTATAAGATGGATCATCTCTATGTTCCTAAAGGAGAAATATTACAATTTATCAAAGAGGCTCACACCTCCAAAGTTGTAGGGAATTTTAGTGTTTGGAATAGTGGCCAACTTATAGAAGTATGTGTATTGGCCCATAATTCAAGAAGATATAACTCGATGTATTATAGGATGCACACTTTGTTATACAAGAAAAACTTATAATAGGAAGTAAGGTTTATACCATCCTTTACATGTACCTACTAGATCATGGTGGAGCATCTCCATGGGTTTTGTGGGTGATTTTCCAAGAACCAAGTGGGGAAATGACTATCTCTTTATAGTAGTGAGAAGGACTAGTAAGATGTGCATTCTCATGCCTTGTAAAAAGGACATCAAGGGACAAAATGAAAAAATCATGTTCTTTGAAAAGGTCTGGGCATAAGAAACACACCTCAGATAGAGATACTATATTTCTTAATTCCTTTTGGATTACATTTTTGGATAAGATGGACACCAAGTTGAAGAGATATACAAATTTCTATCCATAAATGAATGGGAAGACAAAAGTAGTGAACATGATATTGGTTCAAATTTTGAGAGGTTACAATCAAGAGAATCCAAGTACCTAGTATGAAAATTTGATTTATAATCAACATTCTTATAACAAAGTAGTCCACATTTCCACCAGTAAGTCACATTTCTAAACTTTCTTTGGATATTTTCCACCTTCACCTCTAGATGTTATATACGAACAATGAGGAGGAGTAGGGGAAGATACCAATGGAAAATTATTGAATTCTAAACTATTCGTTGAAAGATTAGGAAAATCCATTTGCAAGTAGAAGAGATATTGAAGAAGTCACATGAAAAGTATAAGGGTTGGCATGAAAAACATAGAATTGAGAATACATTCAAGGTACGAGATCGAATCTAGTTGTATCTAAAAAAATAAAGCATACATCATCATGGTAAGAATATCAAGTCTCTATGGTATGGTCATTTTGAAGTGTTGGAGTAGGTAAGTGATAATTCCTATAGACTCAGTTTACCTCCATATATGCACATTTACTTAATAGTGAATGTTGAAAATCTAAACAAAATTGAGCCTTCCATGTTATCCTAGGAAAATGACATGCAAGTCTTTCCTACGATAGAGGAATTAGTACGAGAAGCTCAGGAAGAGTTAGTAGAGGGTAAATTTTTGTAGAATAATTCCATAAAAACTAAATGGGGTAGAATGAACTCTGGTAGGTTGATTTGAAGGGACAATTAACAAAGTTACCTACTTGATGAGAACCCTCTGGAGTTCTCATTTTTTTAGAGGTCATATTTAGTGGTTCTTTTTACCCCATTTCAAAAAGTGGTGCTACCAATGGAACCCTTTATTGGGGAGGTGGTTAAAATTGTGACTTGTTTGAAATCATAGATTTGACAACAAATACCATTGTGGACAAAAACTCTATAATGCAAAAATCCTAATTTTGACCCGATAATGAAAAAATAACATTGTATATTACTAATCAAAACTCTAGTTCTAGAAATCATTGAATAAAATAAGATTTGGTCCATGGACTCATAGGAGAGGGGTTCCCCTAGCTGTAATATGATGTCATGATTCGAATGGAATCAAAAGTTCTTTTATTTGAGTCTCGATTATCATTTTATCGTGAGTTGCAACTTGCTTCCTAAAGCTGTCATTCAGGGACATATGAGAAATTTGTTCCTGGGTCATAAAAACCAAATTGAGGATGATAATGTGTCATAATATCCTACAAGTATGTTTGGGAAAAACTAACATGGTCATATAGTCCACACATTCTAAGGATATAGTTTTCCAATTTTGACCTTATAATGCAAAAATTGCATTAGATGTTACTAACCAAAACCCTAGTTTTGGAAATAATTGAATAAAACAAGATTTGGGCCATGGACTCATGGGAGAGGGTTCCCCTAGTTGTAATATGATGTCATCAATCCAATGGAATTGATGGTTGATTGATCCAAGTCCCAGTTATCATTTTATGTTGACTTACAACTCACTTCCTAAATCCATTCATGGACACATGATAAATTTGTGTTGAGGGCATAACAAACCAATTGAGTAGCATAACTGAGTGTCATAAGATCCTACATTTGTATTTTGTCAAGGCCCACATGAGAATGCTATCAACGTAGGGTAGAGTTTTCCAATTTTGACTCTATAATGCAAACTTTGCATTGTATGTTACTAAAATTGTAAACCCTACAAAATAATACGATGTTGAAGATGATAAAGGTTATCATGGATCTTGTTGTAGAAGACATGGGGAATTACATTATTGTGGCTCTTCTTGTATAATTTTAGTCAAATGAACCTAGGGTTTGATATTTTGATGCTAGGGTTTGATAACATGATAATAACACACGAGTCAAATGAGTTTAGGGTTTGATAATGTCATGATAGGGTTTGTGCTATGCATGTAAAGCCTCACATCGAAAGTTTGCAATGTTCATTGAAGTGGAGTCTTCAGACCTAATGTGAGACTAGGGTTTGATAATGTGATAATGGAACATGAGTTAAATGAGCCTTGCATTTGATAATGTGATGTTATGTTTTGTGCTATGCATGTAAATCCTAGCATCAAAATTTTGTGATGTCCTTCAATGTCTGTTGAGGTGGAGTATTCAAACCTAATGAAGTATCATTTTCAAATGAAGTAATCCACATATCCTTCAATTTAACAAATTTCCAATTGTGTGTATTCATGCAAAATAATCATGAAACTAATCATCCTAGTACAATGTATATCCATTCTCTAGATGAGGTTATTAGGAGCACGAAAAGATCCCACTATATGGATATTTTCAAATGTTGCAATATATATGGATATTTCAATGATGCAAATACATTTCAAAGGAAATGCGTAGGGTTTGATAAATTTCCATAGCTTTTAACAAAGAATGATAAAATGAATCATATTTTTCACCATGTTGAGGCACAAAATGTGTGACCAAAGGATGCAAAAATAATGATAAGTTGCTAGGCTATGAAGGTTTGATATTTAAACATACTTTACATGGGTATTTTAAGGCTCCACATTATTCAAAGACCAAATTATGTGAGGGATGACATATGAAGTTTAAGTATACAAATTATCCAAATTTAGTAGTTTCAATACCTATGTTGATTATCATGTGACAACTTAATAAATGATGTTGGACCTATTGAATGTAGTTGGACACCTAAATTATGATGTCAAGACTAATCGGTGAATCCAATATCAAGAAAATTTATGACTCAAAAATAAATGAGGGCTTATGAAACAATGCACCCTAATATAATATCATTGTCGGATAAATGTATGTGCATGACTATGTGAGTGCACTATATTTGGCCACTCAGCATTAACAATGCTTGTTCAAACAACATTTTATTATAAAGTACCAATGAGGAAATCAAGTACACCAAGGTTAAAAGTAGAAAACATATTCTAAAATCAATCAAGGTTATTATGGCTCTCATTGTGGCACTAGGGATAGAATTTAGGGTTCAATAGTATCTCTCAATGAAACACCTCTAAAAACTTAGGAAATATATATTTGTGATGCCTTGATAAGCACACCCTCACTAGTGTTATATTAATGCACTAAAGATTGATAAGGAAAAGTTAGGGGAGTTAGGAAATGGAAAGCAAGTAACAAAATCATGTTTAAAATATGGCATTTCATCTTTCCAATACTTTGGTTGGTGGTGTTGAAAACACCATTGATATTATTGATGGGCCCTCATGTGCCTATGATTTTTTGTATAATATGGGCACATAGAATGGAAATAGTGTTAGACTCATGCACTAAAACAAATTTAGTCAAATATGTAAATGCATTAAAAAAATAACATAACAATCATGTAGCTCAATATAGAAAATAATGTTGAACATGCCATTTTACCTCTCTTGTATAATTCCCCGATTTCATTCAAGTAGACCATGTAGATCCTTTATGATACTAATAGTCTCCATCAATTTATCATGCTCTTAATGAGGTAAGTATTATACCTTTGATTAGATCTTTCTAGACGTTGTTTTTAGTTGGATGTTTGTATGAATGACTAAGTTTGTAAAATGATATACCAATGCACCTGGCCTATAATCCATGAATACATAACTACCTATATTTCTTGAATTTTCATCTAGTGCAAGTTATTCACCTGTAACAACCATTGATCCAATTGGAAATTCATTTCATTCATTGTCAACCACTAATGTATTAAGGGTTTACTTTTCCTCAATTCATCATGCCAACCAATAATTAGTGCCCCATTCATTATCTTTCCGGGAAACCACTACATATATGTGTCTTGCAAAAATCCAATGCACGGTCAAATACAAGTGTGTAGGAATTTGATAAGATAGATAAATCACAAACTATCATAGATTGTTACCAAATAATTTTGAAGTGTTTCCAAACATAACACACCTAGTTTGACAAGATCAAAGATATGATCATAATATGGGGAAATAGATGATTGGTCCTCTTATAAATAGGTTATTTAAACAATTATGAGTGGGTATATTACAAGTGATACACGATCCCATGCATCAACCCAATATTTTGATTCACAATCATTCCATTCACCACTACTACATGGTCCACAAAATCATGGGAGTTTTTTTATCCATATTTTAAATAGAGGGTTGTCCAAGCTTCAAATTAAATGAAATCCACAAGTTCCACATATTGTGTTAAAATAATATGTATGTGACTGATCTGCATGGACCAACTCCAAAAAATTTCTTTTCACATGTCCTCTCTTTGTTGATTCCTCCAACCTTCTTGTTTTCTATGCCATTACTATAGAGAACCAATGGACTATAGATTTTTCATCTCAAATAGAATAATTAGTCAGAATTTTCATCTCATCCGTACATAGTGAAGTTTGTATGCATGCACTAACTCCATCGTGCTCAGATTTTCCATGCCTGATCTCAAAATAGTTCCAAATATGAGACATGCTGAATTTGTTGTGCAAAAAACTCAACCATTGAGATACATAGACATTTTTTAACTAGGCCACACAACCATTTGACCAATTCCAATGCCAATCCATCTACATATCTTTCTCCTTAAAGTGATCATAGAACATATGAAATCAATGTTGTACAAAATGTAGGCCATTGCACCTATCATCACTTATGTAGAATTTGAACTCCAATATTATCCTCCTGTCTTCAATGCTATCTAGCATATGCCTATATTTGGTACGTCCATTATGCTAACCCAATTTGAATGATAATACTGGATCTGCATCTTATTTTGTGGTTGGAGGGTGTAGTTCTCAGAAAAATATACAACTAATAGTATAGTACCGAGGGGAAAGGTGTGCATGCATATTCTAAATTGCACAAGTTTCCATTGCACCACATGGACATTTTGAACATACTATTGGGTTTTTTTTTTCAAAAATCCCTTGATGAAATCACATACTCATACTTGGTGGCACAAAAAATAGGGAATAATTAGAATGTAACCTTTTAAAACTATACATAAAATTTCTAAGTGTAATCTAAAAGAATATATTCCCTTTAAGTACACAATGTTGACTTGGGACATCACCAATGGTATCTTTTTTATTTCGTATAACATATTTGAAGCTTTCCATGTCAACAACCATCCTGCCAAATGTGTGGTCCTCACTTTCATGAATGGGCTGGCTTAATAATACAAATACACTACACCTAGGGCATGTCTCATATAGATCATATTTTTCATAATACTTTTATTTGTTGGGCATTGGACACATGATGCTATGAATAAAGTATCTTAATGAAATTTATGGTACTATGGTTGAGAATTTCTACACATGGTGTGTATGAAAAACGTGATGGTTGTGTATATATGTGTCATAATAATAACCAAATTCTATGTGGTATATACAACAACATGTGTTGTAGTATATGCATATTCTAACATACGAAGGTTTGCATTTCTTGAAATATATTTTGGCTAGATTAACATCCTTATGCTCATTCTTGAATCTTTCATAGAGTTATGCCCATGTCATGTTAAGAAAGTGTTTAATGCGGGGTTCATGGTCAATAGAAGCTCTTCTCAACTTCATCACATCATTATGATTGGATGAAGGGCCAATATTTTCATGCCAGAGTTTTGAACTAGTCCCTTATAGCTTCATTTGACTTCATAGCAGAACAAGGAAACCTATCAATGAAGGCCAGTAATCTATTTGACTTTGGTTGTTGAGGTTTTCTCTTCTGATAGAATAATTTTAAAGGGTTTTCTCACTTTTAAAAATGTTAGAGGTGTGTGTGAGAAAGAAACATTTCCTTATGGTCTTGTTTACAATTGATTATGATGATACATGACTAGCTACATTATGATATTTTGAATGAGTATTCCTTCCAATTCTATTAAAAGAACCTACATATTTTTTACAACATGATTAGAGGTCTCTAAAATTTTAACTATCCTTATGATAATAATTTTCCTAACAATAGCTAAATTATGTGATTTTAACAAGGCCAAAAATAGTTGACAATTAGATGCATCATTTTTTTGGTTTAGAATAGTCTTTAATAGTATTTGTGCACTACCAATCAATAGTTTGTTTAGGTAGATTACCTTCAAGTATCTCTAGAGAACTTTCATACACATGAACACGTCTAGGATTTCTTCATCATGCGCTATATAGATGAGGTAAGGAAGGTGGACCCTAAGTCTAGAACCCAACACCATGACATTGTGCAAATTTATTGGGAGGTCATGACACTTCATTCACCCGACGGTCAAGATTGGGAGTGCACTAAAAATGTTGCTGGTTAGTATGATTAAACTATAATTTTTCATCATGATATTTCACCATAGAATATTTTTCATCATGATATTTCACCATAGAATATTTTTCACTGGAAGGTTGTACAAAACTCAAAACTCAAATTTCTAATTTCTCCCTTTGTATACTCAACATCTTGCAAAATTTTCATGTCGTCTTCAATTAGATCATCATTTGTTAATGGAACATTGGTTGGAGGTTAAGTTGATGTTGGAAATAGAATGTACTCCATTGAATGCATACACTTCACATATGGAAATGAAGTAGATATCATTGAGAGATCCGGTGTGCAAGGAATTAAGGTTCCCATTGATGGATGCCTATGTTTTTCCATACCCAACTTTTCCTTTTCTCTTAGTTCGTCAACATTTTAGTGGTTTGCTCCTTCCTATTATACTTCATTGATTGATAGAGTCTATTTCCCATATTCACAAGGATCATATACAATAATAAATTAACACAATTTATCTTCCCAATCACACAAAACAAAAAAAGTATTTCAACTGTAGTATTACCTAGGAAATGTCTATGTTATTGCAGATAGGCCTTTCTTTTTGGAGAAAATAAGATTAGGCATTGTGTTTTTTTCTATATTATATAAGCATGAACATGTGTGCATTATTAGTGTGCACATGTTAATAATGTGTGTGCATTAATAATGCATGCATTCTCTTGTTACAAAAGGTCAAAACTGGCCATTATAACATTAGTTAGCTATGGGTGCCAATAGGGAGAGTTCCAAATCAAGCCTAAACATCATTAAGGGGGTAAACAAAGGATTGTATCCCTAAACATGGTCAAGGGTTTAAAGAGGGGCCTAGCCTGGAAATGAGTCTAGACATGTAAACATGGTTAAAGGGTGGTAAACAAGGGCCTTAATCCCTACTTAAAAATTATTGAGCTCAAGCTCCATGAACAAACACTAAACATAGTGACACAAGCCCTCAGTAAGGGTCTTTTCCCTAGGAGTTGGATATGGGTTATGTTACGATGTTTCACACACTATGGATGAATATTAATACCTTTACCATAGTCATGGTAGGGAAGAACATCCTTAGGCCCTTGACATTGGTCGAGGAAGGGAAACAAGAGACTTTGGACCTAAATATTTATTCTCAAGATCAAGCATTGTGAACATTTCCTTAGACCTCCACAAAAGAGCATGGATGGTTTGTGAGGCCTTGACCATCATCAAATACTATAGTGTCTTAGGATCTTATTGAAGCTTCTCAAGATCAAGAGCCTTGAATAAGTACTTGAACCAAAACGCATGAAATTTGTAAGGGGTATTTGGCCTTTGAGTGGGATACAAGCACCGTGAGTAGAATTTTGTGCACTAGAAATATGCATTGAGGTAAAAATAGGGTTTGGGGGACATAATGGACTTGAGCACTGTATTGAACCTTCTTGAGCCCTAGTGTCATGAACAACATGTATGGGTCTTGGGCATCAGGTCTTGGAAATCATGGATGGGTCTTGGGCATTAGGTCTTGGACATCATGGATGGGTCTTGGGTCCATGACATAGTCAAGGGAGGGAAACAAGAGCCTTTATACCTAAACCTTGCTTCTTAGGCTCAAATTCCATGGATGAGTCCTTGAACCTACGCATATGACATATATTAGTTACAAATCACCTCCAAGGGTGCTATGAGTACCATCACAAGGTTAGTTTTGCACTAGGGATGTGTCTAGAGGTCTATCCAAGGTCATAGGAGGAGAATAATGGATCTTGTGTCCTAAATGACTCTTGGTGTGCTCAATTTCCTTAAAATAATTCTACTACCCACAAAGATTCTATGGATATAGTGTTGAACACATCCTCAAATGGCCACATGAGACCCTTTTACAATATATCTGGAATACTAGAGGGATACATGTTCCATTATCATATTACAACACATTCCCTACACAATAACATATCTTGGGTTCATGCCATTAATCATTCTTTGTTCCATGGCCAAGTTTCTTTAGCATCCAAGTGGGAAACATGTTCCATGAGTAGGTTTTGTGCACTAGAAGTGGTATTTGAGGTCTAAACATGGTTAGGTGGGGAAACAAGGGGCTTAATCCTGAAATGAAGGTATTTTAGAGATATAACGCTATGTTTAGGGGAGGGAATGTTGGATTACTAAGAGGGGGAGTGAATCAATAATGAGAAATTATATTCCTTTTAACCATAGTTTATTCTTCAAAAATATTTAGCAGTTTATCTTTAACATTCAATAGATCATCAATAGCATAAACATAAACAACATCACATCACAATAGATACACAATACACCGGTATTTATGTGGAAACTCAAATGGGAAAAAACCACATAATTTTTTTCTTATATATTTATCAAAAGAAAACATTCATTGGAAGCACCAACTTTCGATTATCTAGCTACAACTGGAAGGAGGCTCCAACCCCCTATTCTCAGGCTACAACCTGGAGGAAGCTACAACTCCCCATTTCTTTGGCTCCAACCAGAAGGAGGATACAACCCCATAGGTTCTCTAGCTACAATCAAAAGGTGGCTACAACCACCTTTCCTTGCCTCGTCCAACCACCCTAAAATATAAATGTAGACCAATTGTCACAGACTCT
This sequence comes from Picea engelmannii, assembly GCA_009831015.1. Taxonomy (NCBI): domain Eukaryota; kingdom Viridiplantae; phylum Streptophyta; class Pinopsida; order Pinales; family Pinaceae; genus Picea; species Picea engelmannii. Next base: position 71,477 of record ML812368.1, read on the forward strand.
GCCATTGTCACTGCCACAACCTCTATCACTGTCACAAATTTGTCACTGTCACAACTCAGTCTCTGTCACTGTCTCTATCACTTTCAAAACTCTGTCACTGTCACTACCACAACTCTTTTACTGTCTCATCAACCAACTAAACCTATATCATACCATGCATCAAGTGTATACCAATATACATACTATCTCATGCATCAATCATGGACCAAACGATACATCAACAATGAATAGTGAATCATGAACTAGAGAATCAGCCATGTACCACCTGTGCCATATACCATATCATCAACCATATGCATATTTGTACCATTTCATCAATGAAGCATTTCAAAGAACCTATGCATGCCCCTCATGGATACATCACCATGCAACATGAATATACCTCAACCATGTACAAGAAACTAAATATGTGAGCTATAAGAATCATATCAATGATGTACCATACATAAGAGTGCTCCTCACTCAACCAACCATATACCATATCCAAGTACAAGACCAAAATATAAAGAATGCCTCAAGCATTCACCACATCATATGAAAAAGTAACCATCAAAGTAAACATATAACCATGCCAGAAATTTTGTAGCTGACTTGAACATGTAGGATGATGACCAGTGTGCCTACTTCAAAATTCAGGGACCTGGTACTAACATTTACCCTAATTTTCAAGTGCCTCACTAGACAGACATAGGGAAACCTGTGAGTGCCTCACTAGACAGGTATAGTGCAACAAGAGAGGGCCTAACTATACAACAACTATTACTTGATTCCCCATTTCCAAACATAGGACTGCATAGATGATCCATACTAGACGAAGATAAAGTGCATAAATAGTTGAAACAATTCTTGGAGCAAGGAGAAATTCAACCAAGCACCTCACTTTTTGGGTCACCTATCATCATAGTGCCCAATAAGGATGGGACTTAAAGAATGTATATCAACTACATAGATTTGAATAAGATTTCCCTCAAGAATTGATATCATTTTCCCATGATTGATGATTTATTAGATCAATTGCAACATGCCAATTACCTCGCCAAGTTGGATCTCAAATTAGGATACCACTAGGTATAGGTAAAAGAAGAAGACACATGAAATATTTCCTTCAAGATGAGGAAATGTTTGTATGAATGGTTGATAATTCCTTTTGGTTTATGTAATGCACCAACTACATTTATGTGTTTGATGAATAATGTATTCTATCCCTTTGTAGATTCATTTGTGATAGTGTACTTGGATGATATATTGATATTTGTCTATTCCTAGGAAGAGCATATCTCACTTCTCATGCATGTGTTTCAAACCCTGGAAAAGAATCAACTAATAACAAACCTTAGGACATGTGCGAAGATGGAGGACATCATCAAGTGGGAAAATCCTATCAATGTCTCTGAAGTTAGGAGTTTTTTGGGAGAAACATAGTAGCTTCAAAATTTTATATCATCCTTTTTAGTTGTGGCTACACTAGTCCATGTCATAACAACTAATAGTAAGCATTTCCAATGGGAAAAGAATCAACATAAGGATTTTGAAGAGCCGGAAAAAATATTAGTCAATTACTACTTCTCACATTGCCCAATTTGTAGAAGCCTTTCAAAATGGATACATATGCAAGTGGATATGATATAGGAGTAGTATTGACACAAGGAGGTAAGATAATATGCTATCATTTTGAAATGTTCCATGCCAGAGTCTTGAACTACCCTACATCTAACAATGAACTCTATGTTCTAGTTCAATTCATTAAGAAAAGGAAGCATTATCTAATGGGAAAGGAAACCATCATCTACACTAATCATGAGCCATTGGGATATTTTCAAGCCACTAGAATATTTGTAGGACCATAGTATGTTTCAACAAAAAAGATACTGCAAGTGGATGGGATTTTTATAGGAACTTCATCTTATCAACAAATATAATAAAGGAAGTGTTGATAAGTATATGACATGCTTTCAAGGCCACTCATAACCAAGATCGCAACTTTGGGTACTCTTGTGCACATGGAACCTTTCACACATGATGCATAGAAAGAGGAATGTACAAAGGATGAGGACTTCAAGAAAGTATTTAAATAGTTTCAAGGCCAAGTTCATGTAGAAGAAGGTGATAGAAAGGTTGACCACCATCTCTAGGATGGGTTTCTCCATAAGATGGATCATCTCTATGTTCCTAAAGGAGAAATATTACAATTTATCAAAGAGGCTCACACCTCCAAAGTTGTAGGGAATTTTAGTGTTTGGAATAGTGGCCAACTTATAGAAGTATGTGTATTGGCCCATAATGCAAGAAGATATAACTTGATGTATTATAGAATGCACACTTTGTTATACAAGAAAAAATTATAATAGGAAGTAAGGTTTATACCATCCCTTACATGTACCTACTAGATCATGGGAGAGCATCTCCATGGGTTTCGTGGGTGATCTTCCAAGAACCAAGTGGGGACATGACTATCTCTTTATAGTAGTGAGAAGGACTAGTAACATGCGCATTCTCATGCCTTGTAAACAGGACATCAAGGGACATCAAGGGACAAAATGAAAAAAATCATGTTTTTTGAAAAGGTTTGGGTGCAAGGAACACACCTCAGATATAGATACTATATTTGTTAATTCCTTTTGGACTACTTTTTGGGAGAAGATGGACACCAAGTTGAAGAGATCTACAAATTTCCATCCATAAATGAATGGGAAGACAAAAGTAGTGAACATGACATTGGTTCAAATTTTGAGAGGTTACAATCAAGAGCATCCAAGTACCTAGTATGAAAATTTGATTTATAATCAACATTGTTATAACAAAATAGTCCACATTTCCACTAGTAAGTCACATTTCGAAACTTTCTTTGGATATTTTCCACCTTCACCTCTAGATGTTATATACAAACAATGAGGGGAAGATATCAATGGAAAATTGTTGAACACTAAAATATTCATTGAAAGATTAGGAAAATCCATTTGAAAGTAGAAGAGACATTGAAGAAGTCACATGAAAAGTATAAGGGTTGGCATGAACAACACAAAATTGAGAATACATTCAAGTTAGGAGATTGAATCTAGTTGCATCTAAAAAAATAAAGAATACATCATCATGGTAATAAGATCAAGTCTCTATGGTATGGTCATTTTGAAGTGTTGGAGTAGGTAAGTGATAATTCCTATAGACTCAGTTTACCTCCATATATGCACATTTACTTAATAGTGAATGTTGAAAATCTAAACAAAATTGAGCCTTCCATGTTATACTAGGAAAATGACATGCAAGTCTTTCCTACGATAGAGGAATTAGTACCAGAATCTCAGGAAGAGTTAGTAGAGGGTATATTTTTGTAGAATAATTCATAAAAAATAGATGGGGTAGAATGAACTCTGGTAGGTTGATTTGAAGGGACAATTAACAAAGTTACCTACTTGATGAGAACCCTCTGGAGTTCTCATTTTTTTAGAGGTCATATTTAGTGGTTCTTTTTACCCCATTTCAAAGAGTGGTGCTACCAATGGAACCCTTTATTGGGGAGGTGGTTAAAATTATGACTTGTTTGAAATCATATATTTTACAACAGATACCATTGTGGACAAAAACTCTATAATGCAAAAATCCCAATTTTGACCTCATAATGCAAAAATAACATTGCATATTACTAAGAAAAATATCTAGTTCTAGAAATCATTGAATAAAATAATATTTGGGCCAGGGACTCATAGGAGAGGGGTTCCCCTAGATTTAATATGATGTCATGAGTCCAATGGAATCAAAATTTCATTTATTTGAGTCTCGATTATCATTTTATCGTGAGTTGCATCTTGCTTCCTAAAGCTGTCATTCAGGGACATATGACAAATTTGTGCCTGGGTCATAAAAACCAAACTGAGGATGATAATGTGTCATAATATCCTACAAGTATGTTTTGGAAAAACTAACATGGTCATATATTCCACACACTCTAAGGATAGAGTTTTCCAATTTTGACCTTATAATGCAAAAATTGCATTACATGTTACTAACCAAAACCCTAGTTTTGGAAATAATTGAATAAAACAATATTTGGGCCATGGACTCATGGGAGAGGGTTCCCCTAGTTGTAATATGATGTCACAAATCCAATGGAATTGATGGTTGATTGATCCAAGTCCTAGTTATCAATTTATGGCGAGTTGCAACTCACTTCCTAAATCCATTCATGAACACATGATAAATTTGTGTTGATGGCATAAAAAACCAATTGAGTAGCATAATTGAGTGTCATAAGATCCTATAGTTGTATTTTGGTAAGGCCCACATGAGCATGTTATCAACACACTCATAGGGTAGAGTTTTCCAATTTTGTCCTTGTTGTTCCTGAGATTAAACTTAAGGCTCAAAGAGTAATGTCAGGCATCGGGAATGTTTAAAAGGATGTTTTAAAAGAGTGTTTTTTCTACCTTTAGTTATATAAGAAAAATCCTTAAATGAAATTAATAATAGGACAATACAGAGGCCGTATTTAGTTGCCTGAGTCACAATTATGATATCAAATTGCGTGGGAGGAACTTACAAAACTGTTAAACAAAGATGGGAATAAATGGCAAATGAATCTCACCTTGTTTGCAGTAGAAGAAAGCAAAGAGTGCACCCTTGAACAAGATATGAGATGCAATAATTCAAATAGCTTGCAGGTCTTGTATTACTTACAACAATTACAAAGGAAAAAATGCTTACTTAATGAATTACTGAGATCCGGCAAGAAGCAACCTTGAATTAATACATCTGGCAAGAAGAAGCCTTGAATAGATCTTAAATCTATGTATTTATACAAAATCTATCACAACTCAAAATGGTTGGACTTCTTACAATATTTAATTAAAATAACATAATTCGGAAATAAGATAGTAGTGTGTAAAATCTGATGAGCTTTGCTGGCATTTTCTTCTGTCTCTTCACTTGCTAGAAAAACGTTTCTTTTGAGGGAGAAGGATAGTTGGATGGATAGTTCTGCATGGCTCATCAAATAATTAATAACGGATGTACAAAAAGTAACTGTATGTGGAATGAATGATAATGAAATGGGGGTAAGCGGGAGTTTAGAATGAGAGTGAACGAGACAGATGGATGTTTGAAAACAGAAGATAAGGAGGGTGGAAAGGAGAAAAGACTGTGTATATTTTTCTACATGCTTCCATCTATATTTGTTTTTCTATGGTCAATACACTGCGGGCATTTGTTCAACAATTCCACTACAAACCTTGAAGGTTCAATTGTTTCATTCACCTCAAAAGTGAATAACTTCTTTTCTATTTGAGGTAGACTTTCTTGGATTCTTTTCACTTCTCGAGCTGTGGTCTGTAATTGTAATCTTGGATTCACTAACCACTTATTGATTTTAAGAAGATCGATCTGGCTTGTTTTCTGAATGGCTGCCAGAGTTTCCTCCTTTCTCTTTATGGAGTTCTGCTAGTTTATTTCTATATCAATTTGCCCTAGGGATTCCACGATATCACTTCCCTTAAGATCAATTAGTCAATTAGTAAAGCCTCTTTTACTTCTCTGGAAAATCTTTTTCTCTCTGTCAGATTGGTCTCCCAATCCTTTAGAGCCATCTCACCTCTTATTTGTTCACAAGGAGAGAGCATAGGAAAATCAGGGACATTCTCTTTCTGCATTAATACGATGGCTTCTTGAAACTTAGCCCAGGCAGAGAGAGCCTCCCTTTCCTTGATATAGATGTCTTTCAGAGAAAGATCAATTGCCTGGTAGCACTTTTGGATGGCATCTATCTTCAGAAAAAGATCTTGTCGGGCCATTTCTAGTTTTTCATTTATTTCCAGTGCTTGAGTCTGGAAGGCTAAAATATCTATTGAGGTTCCTTCAGTCAGGTATAATCTAGCTTTCAATTTCCCTATCAATTCATCACGTTGAGTGACTAATCCTTGGTTGGCCTGTGAATTTCGATGGAGCTCCTCGAGGTTAGCCTACAACTGTTGGATTTGTTGTTGGTCATGAGGTATGATTTGCTCAAAGTATTGGCTCATCTTATTCCTTACAGTTTGTTCCATGGCCAGTATTTGATCTTGAAACTGCCCCACCAATAAGCTTTAATGTCTTAGTTTCTCTGCCAAATTCTCCACAGACCATTTATTTGCAATGACAAAGGCACCGAATGAACCTGCAACTTCTTTCGCAAATTCTGAATCATCGCGATTATTTTTATCATACAACATCCTCTACCTTTTGGTTATTACTCTGTCTTTCTGGTGTGATTCTCTTTTGACGATGGACTTTCATTTCTTGCTAAAGAAGAAATCCGAAGGAGGCATATCTTCAGGCGATATTGGGGTAAGATCACTTACAAAAATGATTTCGGAACTAGGATTTATGAAGCTAGACTATAGATTTTTCAATGATGTAATAGGAGTACCGATCTCTGTAGACTGTTGTTTCTCCACTATATTGGAAGCAGGTGTGGTTGGTGTCAAACGAGATGCATCCTGTCCTTTATTTAGGTAATCTTTGAGATGAGCTAGGGCATGGGGGCTTAGCTGTCCTGACAATGAGGCTTCTAATTCTTGTGTCAAAACCTCAGATCTCTTTGGGGTTTCCTCAATATTATGTTTACCAAAGTACCCTAGTTCAAAACCTGGAGGCATAGATTCCTATGCAGGAGGAGCGGTTATCAACTCTCCTTGTAGTACTTTTGGCAAAATGTTTCGCCTATGTCTTTCTAAAATGAGGAAACTAGCCTGTTGATCTGGGGACAGGGTTTGGAATCTATCCTGTACCTCCTCATAATACCTAACTCCCATGAATATTTCATCATATGGGGAGTTTTCATGCACATATCTTTTCATGTTGAATTGGGCCAGGTGTTTCTCCACAATCTTGTGTGGGTCGTGCCTTTTGAATTTGATGTCAACCAATTTGACATCTTCCAAAGCCGCAACCTCCACTTTGGAGTGATCGAAATCCAATAGTGAAAACATGCCAACCTAGATAGGGAAAGTCGGCCATACCTTTTTATGTGCTTCCTTCAACTCCTTGTTGATCCCTCTCGTTACTGTCTGGTAAGCTACTTCTTTACATAGCAGTCGGTCTGGTAAAAATCGCGGGAGAGAATGGGGAGGAACTAAGCATCCAAAAACCCTGATATAAGAGAAGTTTTATTCAATGAACCAATCTTCTAGTTTGACTAAATTTCCCAGAATCCTATCTGAAATTCGAGGAGGTGGGTGACCATATAGGGCTGTATGAATAGGAACCACTACATTGTGACAGATTTCGTAAAATAAATCCTTGTTTTTTTCCTCCCACATCTTGGAATGGTAGAAGTGAATAGGCCCTGCACTGGTCGAGGTCCAGCTCCAATTCATCAATGGGAAATGGGTCATGAAACATATGACGTCCATGACATACAAAAACATATAGAAAGGGGCAGGCTGCCCCTTTGATTTCTCCATTTTGTATTCAGTAATTTATTTGTCCAAGTTATCTGACAACATTTTTGCCCAATTTAATGTGTGTCCCTCAACCACCTTGTGCATGATAGATACCCATTCCACCAGAAAATGATTAGGACTCTTCTTCCCGAACAATCTACAGAGCATCATGGCTACGTAAATCATGTGAACATCCAACGACGATGTGGCATACATACCATGAGAGTCGGCCCTGAACTTCTTTGGGTGCCCCCACTAGGACTTGATTATATTGGGATAACTCTTGTCGTATTGTATGCATTCCTTTTGCTCGAAATCCAACATAAATGCAACATTGTAATTATATTTAGGATTTGGAGATAGCTTATACATTACTTGGAGGTGTTCTAGTCAGAAAGAACCAACGACAACCTTCTGATGGTTGATGATGCTCCTGGTTTGGACGTTGATGTTTTCCAAGGCCCAGCTTATCATGTCGTTATATGACATGAGTCTCGATCGTGCAACTATCTTGTGTAGATTTGACTGGGATATGTGTCTGAGTTTAGCATCATAAATATCGTCTTCTTCATCACCAGAATATTCCGGACAATTTATGATCTCATGTTCCACAACCTCGAACACCTGCATCCAAGATTTAACAGTGTTTATGGATCACAGCATGGTGTCTGACAGAACGTTCGCATTTGGATTTGAACCCTTGCCAACCGCATCAGGCTTCTTCATCATTTTTCGCGGTGCCATGATCTCTAAGAAATTGAGTGAGGTTACCTGTTGCAGAGAAAATCTGTAAGATTTTCAAACTGATAAAATCTTGCTAATTGCGGAAGGTGAAAATAAATTCGAAATCCAAGTGCCTTTATTCAAATCACATACATTGATTTTCGTATAGCTTCATGGATGAAAAATTTATTAACTTTAATGGAAATGTCTACTTGGCGATCCGCAATCCGCGTTTGAATCATTACCATTAATTAGTCATAAATGCAATTAATATTCAGTGGTTCGTGTTCGTGAGTTTTAGATGAGACAGAGTGAGAATTTCCTGAATCTCGAATCTGCGAAGGTTAATCCCTGGATAATCGCTTTTAAAACCTTAATTAATGATGTTTAAAAAAGGTGTGTTAACTTCAAGTGTTTCGGGAGTTCGAACTTCGGAAACTTTAAATGTAGCTCGAGAGGAAATCCTCAAAACCCGAAACGGTGAAGTGATTAATTATCTGGTAATTGATTTTAAGTCTTAATTAATCATATTTAACTTTAAGTGTTTCGGAAATTCAGACTTCGGATATTTTAGGATACGATGAAGGGTAAACGTCTGAACCCCGAAGTGTGAAGTCATTAATTATCTCTTGACCATGATTAACTTAATTAATTAAAGTTTAATACTTCGACATTTTGGTGCTTCGATGATTTGTGAATTAGTTCTTTGTTATATTTTTGAAGGGTCATGTCCCGTAGTGACGTGTCACAGATGACGTCATTCTAGATGATGTGTCGAGAAAAGGGAGGTGCCACGTGTTACGTGGAATTGTATGAACCTGAAAACAAAAATGTCAGAAATGGGTGCCACGTATCAACTCAAGGAAGACTCAAAAGATACACGTGTACTACTACTTGTGTCCTTTAAAGGTTTAGGAAAAGTGATGAACAGGCACTTTCGGGTTTCGGGGCTTTTATCATTAATACTTATCGAAATGCCCAAAGCATGAAGCTCCGGAGCGACTTTTAGTGATTTACCTCTTTAACAATTAGGCAGCTCCAAAACTTCGGAGATTTTAGGATTGTTCGATCAAACGGAAAAACTTCATCAACGACGGATATCACTTGTGCCTTATTACTAATTAACTAGAAATGAATTTGATTTAAAATTAGAAAGTTATTTTCTAAGCTACTGTTTTGGGAAAGATTATATTTTCATGAAGTGGAGAATGTAAAGCTCAAAAGTTCAGGATTATATGTGTTCCGACAGACCCTATGATGAAAAAATTGCATTGTATGTTACCAAAATTTTAAACCCTACAAAATAATACGATGTTGAAGATGATCAAGGTTATCATGGATCTTGTTGTAGAAGACATGGGGAATTAGGTTATTGTCGATATTTTTGTATAATTTTAGTCAAATGAAGCTAGGGTATGATATTGTGATGCTAGGGTTTGATAACATGATAATAACACACGAGTCAAATGAGTTTAGGGTTTGAAAATGTCATGATAGGGTTTGTGCTATGCATGTAAAGCCTCACATCGAAAGTTTGCAATGTTCAGTGAATTGGAGTCTTCAGACCTAATGTGAGACTAGGTTTTGATAATGTGATAATGTAACATGAGTTAAATGAGACTTGTGTTTGATAATGTGATGTTATTTTTTGTGCTATGCATGTAAATCCTAGCATCAAAATTTTGTGATTTCCTTCAATGTTTGTTGAGGCGGAGTATTCAAACCTAATGAAGTATCATTTTCAAATGAAGTAATCCACATATCCTTCAATTTAACAAATTTCCAATTGTGTGTATTCATGAAAAATAATCATGAAACTAATCATCCTAGTATAACGTATATCCATTCTCTAGATGAGGTTATTAGGAGCACGGAAAGAGCCCACCGATGAACATTTCAAATGTTTCAATATATATGGATATTTCAATGATGCAAAGACGTTTCAAACGAAATGCCTAGGGTTTGATAAATTTCCTTAGCTTGTAACAAATAATGATAAAATGAACCATATTTTTCACCATGTTGAAGCACAAACTGTGTGACCAGAGGATGAAAAAACAATGATAAGTCACTAGGCTATGAAAGTTTGATATTTAAACATACTTTACATGGGGATTTTAAGGCTTCTCATTATTCAAAGATCAAATCATGTGAGGGATGACATATGAAGTTTAAGTATGTGAATTATCCAAATTTAGTAGTTTCAATACCTATGTTGATTATCATGTTGAACATAAGAGAGTAATTGAACATGATGCCATTTTACCTCTCTTGTATAATTCCCTGATTTCATTCAAGTAGACCATGTAGATCCTTTATTGCTAGTGGGAAAACCCCCCCTTAAGACTACACTAGGGTTTAGAATGTAGGCATATCACAACTGTCTAAAATTCAACTACTTATGTAACTACCCCAAACATACCCCAGACTCATACAAGAAAAGAAAAAATGAGAAGGATCGGGTAGTTGTACCTCTACTCCGCGTCTGGTCATGATCCTCTTGCGCTTGAAAGTTTCGCTGACTGCAAACCTCCTCCCAAGGATGGACTGCATTCAAAGAAAGAAAAATAGAAATCTACAAGCATGCAATTCATATACAAATTAGGGTTAGATTTTAGAATAAAAACATAAAACAAATGAAAACATTCAATACACCATGATTTGGGACAGGAAAAGTACTTCTTTTATTGATAATACAATTATCACTTACAACCAAAGTCGAATACTGCTCCACAAACCTGGTCCGGGCTCCTCTTCACCAAGCTCCAAGTTCACCTTCGTATGTATTCTCCTCTCAACCTTCTTCTTGGGAAGTAAAATGGGTTTTTGATGGAGGAAGAAGGGAAAATTGGGGAATTCTGAGGCAATTCTCACAAAAGTGCTGCAATTACTTGGGGCAAGGAGGGGATGTGAAACGGGGAGTGTTTCATTGTTCTTATGTCTAGATGTGGAATGAGACCCCAAAACCTCCTTTTATATTGGAAAAGGATGGTTATTTGGTTGGGTGACGGGCTATAGGTGGTGGATTAGTTGGGAAACTACCCAATAGCCCGTAATCCCAACTAATTCCTTGCAAATTTTTATTCTTTCCAACTTTTGAAAGTATACGCAGGCTATAGTGGTGCAACATGCGTACGTACATGGGATCTAGTGGTGCAACAATCATATGTACACAGGAAGTATTGGTGCAGGGCGTGTACATCTTCAAAAAATGGGTTTTTTAGAAGAGCAACTCAGTGATGGCTTGGAAAAAAATGCAACATGATCTGGCTACATGATCTGTCGGAGTGTGGGAGAACTCTATTGGTGAAGATGCAACATGAAAAACATGAAGGGATTTATCATAACTTGGTTTGACTGGCCAGTGTGGAGGCACCCTTGTAGATGCAGTAAGAATATCTTCGTGCTCTTTTACAATCTTGTTGATCTTCTTTTGCTAGAGACAAGGGTCTTGGGTTGCGACGACAGTGATTGCAGTTTCCTTCTCTTATAAACAGATCGTGAAGAGGATAAACTTTGCGATATGAGAGATTACTTTGTGGCATTGTTTTGTCGGGACAATAGTTGAAACTACCTCTAGTATCATGTAGAGATGACCCCCTAGAGTAACAATGACACTACGAGGTCGAGACTCATAAACAACATGACGCTTCCACATATATGTCTGGCCTAACAGAACATCACATACTTCCAGAGGGGAAACATCACACAATACCTCATCCTTGAAGGGTTTGATGCCGTATGACATGTGGCATTGCTGGCCGAAACGAAGATCTCATCCTTGGCGAAGCCATCCGATGTTGTATGGTTGCAAGTTTGGTGTTGTCAAAAAACCCAATTGCTTGACGACCTCTATTGAGATGAGGTTCTCCTGGCTTTCGTTATCAACAATAAAATGCAGCGGGGTCCCCTTCACTCACATCTATGAATGGAAAAGGAACTCCCCCTCCTCAAGATCCTTGGGTTCTTCTGGTTGGATTGTTGCAGTCACAACAATAGCAGTGGGTTCTGCATCAATGATATGTCTCTTTTTATTATTGTCTAAATCAGAGTCCATGTCAGGGTTCGACTCTGTTTCTTTGAGCTTATCCACCAATGGTTTTTTTGAGCGACACTCATCGGTGTTGTGCTAAGGGATTTTGTGGAAGTCGCACCACTTCCCAGTGTCCTTTTTCATATTCTCGTTACCCTTATTTTCCTGTGGCTTGGACTAGTTATCTTGAGGTTAGATATTCTGTGGATTAGGGTTGCCTTTACCATACTTTGGTTGTTGTGGATTTGCAGACCCAAGTTCTCGCTTGTTCTGGTGCTTAAATTTTTGCTCGATTTTGACATCATATCGATAACCTGCTCCCAGTGATGAGATGCCAAAAACTTCATTTCGGTTTGGATGTACCTGTGTAGAGCCCCATGGTATTTTAGAACCAGATGTTGCTCGGAGTATTTGATACCCAACTTGGTGTGCAAGGTATGGAAGGTATTGGTGAACTCCAGTACTGTTTGGCCCCTCTCTTGATGCAGTGTGGTTCATCTCATGTACTAGTCATCATAGTTTCCCACATGGTAATATTGTTCCTTGACCAAATCCATAAAAAAATCTTAAGTGGGCTTGCCCACAAATATTCTAGACTCCTAAGTGGAATTTTACTCCCAGTAAGTTTCCCACCAATATTTGACAAGGGGGAGAGCCTTAAGGAGTACAAAGGTGATATTTTCTCTATCAGAAAAATTGTGAATAGAGAAATAACCTTCTAGCAAATTTAACCATTTTTCCAAAGCATATGCATCGATCTGACCTTCAAATATGGGAATATCAAAATTAACTTGTATCTTGAATGGGGTAGTGTCTCGAAAGTGATTGTTTGACGAAGACGCATTTGCTATTGTCGACAATCATTGAAGTATTTGGGAAAAATTCTCCAACATCACATTCCTTTGTTCCGCGAGGGCTTCCGCGAGCAACAACTTGATGGGATCTTCCGCTCCATTGTCTCTCTTCTCTTCCTCCATCGAAAGCCACTTGGGATGGCAAGAGCGTTTTTCCTCAAGAGAAACTATCTCTAGACCCAACTCTCTATACCTTGACCATGTCGGGGACATGCACTAAAAAACAGAAAAGGAGTAGCCTGCTCTGATACCACTGATCCGGATTATTTTCAGAATGAAATGAAGACGTAAATATAACAAGTAAATACACAGATATAATGCCAGAAATGCATAGATATAATAATGCACAATTTTTTATTAAAGAAAAAAATGTACAGAAACTATAAAAATACAGAGTGGATGACTCACTAGAATGGTGACAACTTATCTCTAAGAAGAGATGTGATGGCTACGCTCATTCACAAGAAGATGATGATGATGATTACAATGAGGCTCTATAGGCCTTTTTAACATAAAGACAATCCAAAACCCTAACCCCAGAAAATGAAACGCCAGCAGGTTTGCGGGTCCCGGTGAGGGTATTTGGTCCGCCAACATCCCAAGGGCATAAATTTTGCATACGATCTTCGTTTGGGGCGCATGATAGTTCGTTTGAAAGGTTTATCCAAGGAATACACATTTTTCGGTCACACTCTAGCTAAATCCGATAGTTTGACTCTGGCGGGCCCAAAAAATGTTGTTTAGGGCCTCAAAATGACCCCAGAAGTTTAGGACCTGAAAAGTTATAGAAAAACTACCAAGGTGGAAACCCCTGTTTTGAGCCAGTGGAATAGGTGGGTGGCCACCGATTTCCACCTGGATCATTTACCTTGAGATCATCATCATCTTCATTGCTACCATCTCTGCATCTAATGCCGAATCAAGACATCACCACATCCCTCAGGTTGAGTTAAAATACTTTGCTTGGGAAAACACACGCAACTCCGAGGATGAAATAACACACAAAACACTCTTCGTCTTAATGTTTTTCAAGGTCATGACCATTGCTTTGACCAAGCCTCGCGACCTTTGATGCCTAAGGCTTCACCACCATTGACAATAGCAGAAACAACCCTAGCATCTACACCCACAAAACATATGTGAAAACCCAAGACTACCAAGACCAAGAAAAGCAAACACCATGCTCCTTGCTCCCTTTCATTCTACATCAAGCCCCCTTGCCCCTCCGACTAGTCAACCATTTTCCTCTGAATATTCTATTATGTGGGCATAGTATTAGCAACTGCTCCAACACCTGCATCCACCAAGTCTATGCCACCCATCGTCGACCTTCTAGAGTGGTGCCTAAGGTGCTATAACCATAGAAAACCCCCAATACCATGATTGCAATTATTCACCAACAATCGCCCCCAACAAGGCCTCCACCGCACATGTTGCAGTGCCACTCACAAAGCCCCCCACATTGTTGGCACTCTGTCGGTTTCGGCTCCTCCAGTGGCCACTCCACCTGTTTCGGCTCCTCAAGTAACTCTCGAATGGACTCTTCCTTGACTATCTGTGCGTGGGAACCCTCCACCGATTCTTCCTTGGCTCTCTGTGCATGAGAACCCTCATTTGGATTCTTCCTCGGTTCTCTACGTGTAGGAACCCTTGACCGGTTCTTCCTCGGCTCTCTGTGTGTGGGTAAAGGCATGGCTTGGGGCCTCTTCACGCCCCCTGTATTGATTTTCCTATGCACGTCTCTCTTCGGCTCACGATAACCTTGCTATGATACCACTTGTTGAGATCCGAGCCTACAACCTAAATTCATGGATAGAGAGAAACAATGATAACACATTATACAACAAGCAAGAATGAAATGGGGAAATGATATCTCTTTATTTCTCAATCAAATGGAGAAATGAAAACAAATGGAGAAATGAGTTTACAAGTATCAATAAGCTTCTTATAGGCTTCTACATTTAAACAAGAAAATACTTGAGCGTTTTCAAGGCAATAAAATCCAAAGATTCTTCTAAATTGTAACTGCAAAGATATGTGTTGTCACCACCCAAAAATCTCCACGTCAAGGAGCTAAATGAAACGTATCGTGTTCACATGTGAAGACGCCACGCATTGCATATATACGCTTTGGTGAGAAAAGGCCATCATCGAGTTTGCGCGCGATGAAAGTGACGGAGAAGCCATAATGAAGTGTCAACCTCTTTTCAGGCTCAACCAGTAGGATGAGATGGCCCATCCCAAGCCACAAAAAGATTGCTACATGCAGCGTATGGCTCTCCATTTATGTCCTTCCAGTCAAAGCATTTCACTGATATGTTAAGATTAGAAGGATTACTTCTGTTGAGATGTACTTATATACGAAACCTAGGCTCCGGTGATGGATACGCTTGCCTTCCTCTTCAATAACTTGATAAACAAGACAATACTAGCGACGATGACAAGAATAAAGGTATTAAATTCATTTTTGTATTCTGAGGTGGTCAATTATATTCACAGTCTTTCTGACAAGTTCTGTATCTGTGGACCGTGCGGACGAGGTTCCGACACTCTAGCTGATTTAATCCACGGCGATTGTGTCCACTTCTATGTGGAAACAGAATCTACTAGTCTAACCTACTTTAAATGTTCTTCAAGATGACATTTTTTTATACTCAACAAGATTTCGTGGGGGACATAATTCAATAGATACAAAAAGCTGGTCAACACCACGCCGAGCTATACAAAGTAACTAAAACTTAAATCATGACAGTACCAATAATAATAGTACACACGAAACCCACCGAACCTCCAAAGACATAATCCATGACGAAAAGAAAAGGAAATCCATTAAGCCCCGTCCAACTATCCATCCTACAAATACATAATACATTACGAAAAGATGAAGGAAATCCATGAAGATCGGCAACTTTCACTTGACTCTATGACATTCATTGCTCTTCGTAATGGAGAGTAGAGGAGCATAGGATGTCTTCAAAGGTTCAATCAATAATGGATCGATGAAAATCCACGAGGAGCATAGAATATCTTCAAAGGTTCAATCAATAAAGAGAGGGGAGACTTTAATTTCCTAGAAACTACTTCAGAGCTGCATAAAATGTTTTCAAGGATTTAATTAATAATAGATTAATGACTAAGAGAAATGAGAGATATGGTTTTGGTAGAAAGTGTTCACTAGTTATATAAATTGGTGTAGATCTATGTTAACTTCAGATTTATCATGTATTAAGAGGGATTTTAAGGAGCAAAGTTATTTGATAAAATAGAAAACAATGAACCCGAGTTGGCGGTGCTAGGGTTTCTGCAGGATGGGTAGCATAGGGTTTCTGCAGTTTATGGGGTTTCCGCAGGATGTTTCGAGTTAAGGCTCTGAAGCTTTGCTTGGTTTGTGTAGATTTTTGCCTACGTGGAGTGCAGTGATGACCCAGGTTTGTACACTTGTCCTAGGTAGGTGCTACTAAGAGGTTTCGGGGCTAAATGTCATATCCAGTGGATCTCACGTGGGTTGACGAAGATGGATTGTGGGCCAGTGAAGGCCTTTTCATGGAAGATGACACCTACAAAATTATGTACAAGTGCTTGCATCAGTCTTCATAAGGGACATCGACAGATGCTAATCTTCTGACTCTCCCCTCGGTGAGATCTCAATAGCTGGCCTCTGCTCCAGGATGTGGAAAAATGCCCATCACAGATCATGTGACTGTTACGAGTGTTGGGGAGGGACGACACATGGGAAACCTCCCTCGAGAAGACAACCTTTGCGTACTTTCTAAAACCTCTGATAACTCTCACCCATGCTCTATTGCAAAGCCCCCTCCTCTGCAGAAACCTTCGAAAATTTTTGGAGGTGCCGGACACAACAGAGTTTTTGGTAATCTGGATCGAACACGTCGTAAGCACAAGAGATGGAAAGTAAGGGAGCCTGAATCTAGTTGCATCCTTGAGAAGGATATCGCCATGGACAGAGTTACCAGCTTATCGGAAAAAGCACTTGTAGGTAAATTTTACTACTACAGAATGACTAAAGTCCAACTGTCGGACTTGATCTTAAGATTTTGGAAGCCTTTGGTACGATACCATCCTAGATTTAGTCTCATTTCCAACTACTGGATGTTTTTTCATTTCCTTTCTGAAGGAGATTTATTGAGAGTTCTGAACTCTCCTTGGATAGTTGGTAGAGGAATCTTAATGCTAAAAAGATGGTACCCTGGTTTCAATCCCCTCAATGAGGGCTTCAAAAAAATATTTTTATGGATGTTGTTGTCGGATTTCCCTAACGATTTTTGGTCTGTTAAGATTTTTGAAGTTGTTGCCAACGCAGTTGGGAGGTTTATCTATTTTGATGAGAAATCACTCCGTTGGAATAGTAAACAACTCGTGGGAATTGGTGGAAATGGATCTTGACAAAGGTTTACCAGACACTATTGATATTACTGTTGGAGACTCACTTCTCTGTCAATCGTTTGACTACTAGAGGGAGCCCTTCCGATGTCACTCCTGCTAGAAACCTGAAAATCTCAAGGCTTTTTTTCTGGATTCCCTAGAGCATAAAGTCGATACAAAGCACCCAAAGATTCCTACTATCCAAGATGGTGGATTCAGAACAAAGAATTTAGACGGTAACTCCTTCCTTGGTAAGATGTGGTTTTTTTTTCCCTCTTTTTTTGATAAACTCTCCTCCAATGAGTTTAATTATTTAAAGGTTAATGAAAGCTAGGTACTAGAGATATTTGGAGATTTTTAGGATCTCCTTTTGAAAAAGCTGGATGATTTCGATTTTCGCCCTGGTATAATTTCTAAAGGGTTGGGTATTGTTTGTTCTCCTCGGTGTCCCCTCGGAAACACATAGCCTCTTCCTCTCCTTGATTGTGTATTGTCTGTTGATGAACCTTCCAATCATGTTGGTTCTAAACTGCTCTCCACTATTGGGAATGATTCTCCTACCTCTTCTATGGTTTTACTGAATGCTCCTTTTGCCCCTTTAGCCGAAGATGGTTCTAAACTCGGTTGTCTTGTTGGCCCTTCGAATGACGTTTTTTGCCTTGAAAACTCACAGTGCCCTAAGACCAAATCGATTGTGGCCTTATCACCCACACTACTCCCTTTTTCCAATAACTTTGTGCCCTCACTTTCAGATCGATCAAATGTGATTGTTCACAAAAATACTAGACCCCGCCTCCCTAAAAAACCTCCTGGGTCAATTGATGATGGTCTGACAAGTTTTGAGGCCTTATCCACTGGTACTGTTGAACCAGACCTTTCACCAGATACCTCTCTTACAGTTTTCTTAGTTCCTTTCTCTGATAGATTTTCTTCCCTGACCTTTAGAGCATGCCAGCCGATCCACACAGATCCTCAATGATAATTTTCTCCTTCAACCTTCGTGGGTTTGGGGGACCCACTAAATTATATTCCCTCAAGTTACTTTTGAAATAGGTTAAGCACGATACTGTTTTTCTTCAAGAGACCTTGGTGGATGGTGAAAAGGTGAAACATTTTTTCTACAATGTTTTCTGACATGGAATGTTGTTGCATTAGACCCAAATGGATGTTCAGGAGGATTATTATCTGGATGGAACCCAGCTTAAGATGATTTTTTTTCTTTTGGCATTTCTGCAGGTATCTTCCTGGAAGGAATATTTAAACACTCAACAAATCAGGTGAAACTCCTCAACTGTTATGATCCTTATAAAGATAGGGATCTTTCTGGAAACACATTTTAGACTCCGGACTACTGAGTGAAGAGGGAATTATAGTAGGTGACGACCTTAATTTCACTCTCTCCGCCAGGGAGGTTTGGGGGAATTTGGATCGGAGTGATCCTCTTGCCGATTAATTTTCAAATATCCTCATTACTACGGGTTTAGTGGATGTCCAAGCAAACCATCTAGCACCTACTTGGAGGAATGATAGAGTTAGGTTAGCTGGAATATCGAAAAGGTTAGACTAGTTCCTTATCGATGAAAATCTTCTTGGTAATCATATTAAAATTCGGTCATGGATCATTAATTCCTCCATTTCTGATCATAATCCAATCTGCTTACAAATTGAGAAGACTTCCCAGAAATTCTCCCCTCCTTTTAAATTCAACATCTCCTAGTTATCAAATTCAAGATTCATTGTTATTGTTAGAGACACTTGGCAAGCTATGAGAAGTTGGTCGGATAATTCTCCAATCCATCTGTTGTGTTCCAAGTTGAAGCAATTAAAGAAAGTTGTAATTCACTTAAAGACTTTCAAAAAGTTTCAAATACACACAGAGTTATATAACATTGAACAAAAAATGTCAAAAATCTTTGAGAATTGTCCCACATAGGTCTTTGGTCAGGAAGATTTGGATATACTAAGATCCCTCAAACAAAGGAAAGAATTGATTCTTTCAACAGAAGAGTCCACCAGGAGGCTTAGGATTCGAGCAATATGGATTGCGAAGGGGGACAAAAACACAATTTTTTTTCATAAATATTCCTCTCAAAGAAGATGTCAAAATACTATATGGGATATAACTGATGATGATGGGAATCTCAAATCCTCGGAAGACTCTTCTATTCAAATCAATGTTCTCAAGGAAGTGCCCAGATTCTTTAATGATGTTGATAATGAAGAGATTGGCAAATTTGTCACTATCGAGGAATTAAAAGAAATAGTCTGTAAAATTCCAAAAAAAAAAAGCCTCGGACCTGATGGATGGACACATGAACTTTTCCAGGCATTTTTTGACATTATGAGAGAGGATTTGCATAAAGCTGTTGTGGAAACTAGAAGCACAAGACATATCCCAGGAGCACTTAATGCTACCTTTTCGCTCTTATTCCCAAAGTGAGCAACCCAGATACTTTTAATGATTTTCGGCCTATTTCCCTTTGTAACTTTGTTTACAAAGTGATTTCTAAAATTATTACTTTCCAGATCAAAGACAAATTGGCTTCAAGTATTTCCTTCGAACAATTTGGATTTCTTAAGGATAGATTGATATTTGATGCTGTGGGAATTGCTCACGAATGCTTACACATTGCCAAGAATAAAAAATTAAGTACAATTATTTTGAAGTTGGACTTAAAGAAGGCATATGATAAAGTGAGTTGGCAATTTCTTAGGTTACTGCTTTTTCAGATTGGTTTAAATTGGAAGGTTACACAATGGATCATGGCCTGTATTACATTTGTTAATATGGCAGTCCTTGTAAATGGAGTTCCAACTGATTTCTTCAAGAGCCATCAAAGTTTATGAAAAGGTTGTCCTCTTTCTCCTTTATTATTCATTTTGGTTGTCGAGTGTTTAAGCAGATTATTGAAGCGGGTTGTGGAAACAAGATCGTTTCAGTGACTTAAAGTTGTTGCTAGTACTTACATTTCACATATTTTCTTTGTTTATGATGTACTCATTCTAGGAGATGGAAAGTATGAGGACTGGATGGTTTTTAAAACTATATTACCAAATTATTGTCAATCTTCTGGGATGGACGTAAATTGTTAGAAATCGTGCTTCCTTGTTCAAAATATAGATCATAGTCTGGAGAAAAGATTGAAGACAACCTTAAATATACAGTTTGTTTGCATTTATCAAGGTATGAAATACTTAGGCTTTTACTTAAAACCAAACAACTACAGGGTGGTCGATTGGAATTGGATAATACAAAAGATTGAAAAGAGGATTGGGAACTAAACCTTCCGTTGGCTATCCATGGGCGACAGACTTATTTTAGCTAAATCTATTTTGCAAAGTATTCTCATTTATTGGCTTATTCTTGTTAAGATTCCATCTTCCATTCTACACAAAATTCAACTCCTTATCTCTAATTTCATTTGGAAAGGAGAAAAAAAAAGTTCAGGGTCCCACTGAACAAAATGGCAAAATATTGCTTGGCCAAAAGAGAGAAGTGGTTGGGGCATTAAAATATTTCTTGCTTCGCCCCGTCCATGGCTGCTAAGTCTTGTTGGAGATGATTATTTGGTATAGGACTGTGGAATTCGATTCTAAACAAGAAATACTTAAAAGGCTTAGAATTAATTTCTTGGTTGCGCAGAGAGGAGTGCAAGTTCACGGTAGCTTCTATTATCTGGAAGAATTTTATGTTTTCCTTCCCCATCATCAAAAGATGGTTGGTCTGGTCGATTGGTTCTGGTAATCGGGTTATACTTGGATATGATATGTTTATTGGATGTAATTCTTTTTACAAACTCTCATGTCCATTAATCTAGTGCTTAAACAATTCAAATATTTTCTCCTTAGCACAGGCGGCCCTCCCAAATGATTTTGGAATTAATCAAAATTGGTATGAGGCCAATCAACTTGGACTGACAAGCGAGATGTTGACAGAATGGAATGAATATATTATAATGTTAAGGAGTAGTGGAATCATACTAAATAACACAAGTGAAAAGATTGTTTGGTCTTGGAATAGAGCGACAGGTGATGTAACTGCAAATGTATCCTACAAGTCCATTATATATTTAAATATTTTGGATGAAGATAGATGGTGGTTTAAAGTTGTCTAGAAAGTAAACATACCAAAGAAGATTATATGTTTTATGTGGCTGTGCTTGAAAGATTGTATACTTTCTGGTGTGAATTTTAGGAAGAGAGGAGGTATTGGACCATTGGTCTGCAGTGTTTGTCTCAGAGATGAAGAGATGACCACTCATCTCTTTGTCGATTTTAATAAAACACAAAACATTTGGAAAGATGTTATGAATTATTTAAATATGCATGGAGATTGGAGATGTTCCACTATAGATGAAAATTTGAAGCTTTGGTTTATTCGATAACAAAAAATGAGGCATATTCCATTCTTGATGATATGGGGCATTTGGAAATACAAAACTAAAATATTATTTGATAATTGGAACAGATAGGAATCCAGGATAGTCTCTAAAATCCTGCTATCAATCAAAGAACACACTGGTAATTCTGAAGATGAAAATTTTGATTTTATTATCAGTCCAGTTTTCTTTGACAATACTCCTATAGGTTTATTTGATGGCGCAACTGTTGGCTATTTCCGTGGCATTGGAATTTTCTTGAAAATCACTATAGGTCACTATTTCAGAGCACACTTTGTTGGAGGCAATGGAAATAATATGAAAGTTGAACGTTTGGGTTTATGGGGTCTTCTACTTCTTACTTCTGGATTATCCATTAAAAAGTTGATGGTTGTTGGAGACTCAAAGGTGACTATTGATTGGATAAATGCAAAATCCAATTTGAACCTGCTATATCTCAATTCCTGGAAGGACAAGATTGAGAGATTAAAAGAAAAAATTGATTCAATCAAATTTATGCATGTTCACAAGAAATTCAATTCATAAGCAGATACCTTATCAAAGAAGGCTTTGAAGCAACCTATTGGATGACTCTTCTATGAAGAAACTATAGAAGGAAATGTAGTCTCAGCAAATAAATACTACGTATTTTAAAGATTGAGCTCTATAGCTGGAAACCTTTTTGTTGTGATTTTGTAATTATCATAATATGTATTATGTAGTCATTACAAAGTATGAAGGAATCAATGATAGAAATAGAACTGATTACAGTATTTTTTTGGAATTTTAATGAGATCATTGAACTTATGATCCATATGTACTTGAAAGTTTCACTTGATTCATAATAGAATAACAGTGGAACTATTTTTTTTCGCGTGAAAAGAGGGATTTTGAGGTGCAAACCTTTCATTGTGTTTTTTTAATGCTAAAAAAAGGGTTCACCTAGAAGGACTTGATATGATAGATCCAGAGTTAAAATGGATCTTCATTGGTTCTATATATCTATATATCTATATCTATATATATGTGTGTGTGTGTGTGTGTGTGTGTGTGTGTGTGTGTGTGTGTGTGACATTTAGAAATATATTAATAACAAAAGAAATATTTCAATGTGGGTTATAAACATTGAAGGAATTGCACATCTCCCTCATAGTGTGAATTAAAAATC
>ML812368.1:98984-127152 GCA_009831015.1 Picea engelmannii
GCATATTTTGCATTTTCTAATTCCCAATGCACTATTACATAGGTTTAACCTACATATTAGGCTCAAGATATGAACTACAGACCTACAAAACTAACTTCATTTTCATATTTTGTAGTTGGATACGTTTTTCTTAGGTTTGGGCACTAACATATTAATTTGCACTGCTATTAATGTATAGAAGATATACTTAGAATTCATATCAGTTTGTGATTAGTTCAAAGATAAAATTTATTATTGGAGCAAGGAGTGCAAATGTAAGATACATGTGAACTTTCTTGTTTTTTTATTTAGTCAATTCTAGGGAGTGACCATATTTTAAGTTGGTGCCAATGTGGGCCCATAGTCTAGGTGTTGGAGATATTACACATTCACCTCACTCACCTAGTGATTATTAATTATTTTCTACTAAGTTTTCTAATCAATATGGGGGTCTCATATTTTTTAGGCCATTTTCCTAAAAAATAGGGTGCCTCCTAAAAAATAGGGGTGCTTCTCCTCTTCAGTTTGACTTCAGTTAGGATTTTAGTTAACTAGTGGAGGACAACTCATACATGCAAAAGTTGCTCTTCTCACCAGGAGGAAGCATATCATCTACATGCATGTTTTTCTCTCTCCTCCACATGTGTGGCTCATTTAACTAAGGTTTTCATTGTATTGTTCCAACACCAACAACTTCCCTTTTTTCTTATTTTTTCTTATAAAGCCAAAAAAAACTCTCAAAAAATAGGGACCCTCCATTATACTTTTTCAAGGCCCTTTTATCATGTGAGAAGAACCTAAGTTTTGCTTGTGCAAGTTTTAAACCTTTTCTTCCTCCTTTACTTAGCCTTTTTACAATTTTGTTGACTCGCCGATACAAACAGTATCGATGGAAGAAAAATCTTCCTCACGAATATGACGAAGGAGATATTTCTTCCTCCACCAATACACTCAGTGTTGGTGTCTTGGTAATGTCTTCATCGACATATGAAAAAGGGCCAACATTAAGTCACCTTTTTACTGCCTCTTCGCAATTCGGTGTTGAATCCTTCTTCAATCGTCGATACAGAGTGACGTTGAACCAAATGGATACCAGTGTCCACCCACCTATTCCACTAGCTCAAAGAACCGTTTTCCATTTTGGTAGTTTTTTATATTTTTTCGAGTCCCATACTTCTGGGGCCGTTTTGAGGCCTTAAATGGCGTTTTTTTTTTACTTTTGGGGGTCATGGGTTGCTAACGGCAAGGGTCTAGGGTTGCGAATGACATACTTTGACCCCCAACAAAAGTTGTACTTCTCAGATAGACCTTTCTGACGAGTTATCGAACACCCCAAATGGAGATTGTATGCAAAAGTTACGCCCCCAGGAAGTTGGCGTATCAACTACTCCCATCGGAGACTACAAACCTTTTGGCCTTTCATCTTATGGTGATCTAGATTTATTAGAGGAAAAAAATGAAAACATAGATTTATAATATTAACCGAGAGAAACAGTGAAAAATAATAGAGATACAATAAAACTTGACTTCTACTAAATAATAAATATGCTAAAACTGTAAAATGCAGACTGAAACAATCTTGCTAGAATGGTGGCAGCTTATCTCTGAAAAGAGATGTGACGGCTACGCTCATTCACAAGGACATAGTTCAAATGAGGCTCCCAAAGGCCTTTCTATCATAAACATGAATGAAAAATACCTATAGATCCAAAAACCTAACCCTAGGAGATGAAGCGCCAAAAGTCATGTGGGCCCTGTTGGGTTAAGTTGATACATCAACTTCTCGAGGTCGTAACTTTTGCATATGATATTTGTTTTAGGCACACGATAGCTCATTGGAAAGGTCTTGATGAGGATATTCATTTCACAAGCTCAATCATGACTTTGGAAATCATTGCACTACCCTATCGTGAAAAAAAATTGTTTAGGCCCTCAAAATGGCCTTGAAAGTTTAGGACCCAAAAAAACTACTAAAAATAGTAAATTTCTAGAAAATTGTTTTGAGCTAGTTGGAATAGATGGGTGGACATTGATATCCATCTGGATAAATCCTCCCTTCTTAGGAAGAAATGGTCTCCATTGCATTGAGTGCCCCCATCAAATGAGGAAACATTTGTTGAATTTGGCCCCGGGTGAGCCACTTACCCTGGTGCAGGAGTTGCCCTACTTTGACAACTTGACAAAGTTGAATATTCTAGTGGTGAGTTCCATTGACCTATGTTTCCATGATATGATCATTGGATTCTTGTTCCATGCAGTGACGATTGATCTCTTTTGGTGTCAACTACTCTACTATCTTCGAGGTGTCCAACAATGCTGAAAAATATGGTCGGAGGAGGTCCACATTAAACATTGGGTGCAAGCCAAGGAAGGGGGGAATGTTGAGCTCAAAAGTGTTGTCACCCACAGACTTAGTGATGGTGTAAGGTCCATAATGGAGTGGACGAAGATTTTTATGGGGCCCAATAAGGAATTATTTCTGCAAGTGAAACCAAACTTTGTCTCCCACCTGAAATTGGTGTCGCACCCGGTGTTGATCATGGCGCTACTTGTACTTGGAATTAGACATTTGTAGAATATCTTAAACTTGTTGGAGAATGTGATGGATCCACTCAATGAATCAGGTGGCTTTGTCAGCCTCAGTGTGAGCATGGGATGAGTTTGTCGAGGTGGCAACAAGGGGTAGTGCAACATCCATGGGACCCAATGGTTGGAATCCCAACCCCACTTGAAAGAGGTTGTGGTTGGTTGAGCTATGTAGGATCTGTTGTAGCTATATTGAGCAGAGGGAAGACTCTCATCCCATGTGTGGGGATGTTTGGAATTGTTCATATGTAGGATATGCGCGATCATCCGGTTGACGACATCGATTTGGCCATCTGTCTGGGGGTGGAAGGCAGTGGATTTGGTGAGCTTGGTGTCTAGCAGTGAATAGAGGCTTGACCAAAATGTACTGAGGAATAAGTTGTCCAAATATGAGATGATGGTTTATGGTACCCCAAATGGACCCACACTCATTTGAATAAGATCTTGGAAGTGGCCCTCTATGTAATGCTCCTCTTGTAGACAACCATGATCGACATTTTGGAGAAGGAAGGCCCGGCATGTAGTCCATCGATATGGATTCCCAAGGCCTGTTGAGAGTAGGTAGAGGCGTGTACATGCATTGCTTCTTAATGGTTGGTTTGGAAATGGCATAGGTAGTGCAGGACCTGATGTACTTGTTGACATACTTAAAGTTTTAGCCAATAGAAATGTTATTGCAACACCGCCATTGTCTTTTCTATGCTGAAGTGTCCCGCCACCTAACTGTAGTGGGATTCCCAGATCAGCTTCAGTTGTTATCTTGATGGAACACAAATATGGCCCATACGGTACAACATCCCATCCCAAAGATGGAAATTAGTGACAACTGTGTTTGCGCCCAGCATCTGGTAGGTGGTGGCGAAGTCAGGATATTTCTCATAGAGGTGGGCCCATATGGAGGTCTTGTGGTCGAAAGAGTCTAACACCGTGGTGAGTGTCGTGAATGGAGGTCGGATGAGGAAATCGATGACCCAGTTGGTACTTCCTGTCTTAAACTTGATGTTGAGGTTGAACTACTGCAAGTATGTGGACCACCTCTGATGCCAGTCATTCTGTAATTTTCCTTATGTTTGCATGAAATACAATGAATTATGATCAGTGTGGATGATTGTCTCCTTCCCAAGAATTTAATTCCTCCATGACGATAGGCTTGTACAATGGAGTACATTTCTTTGTCATAAGTAGGGTACTTACAAATGACATCTGATAGTGTCTCACTATGATAGGCCATGGGGTGGCTGTGCTGAGTGAGAACTATGCCCACAACATATTTTGAAGCATCTGTCTCGATTTCAAAGTGTTGTTGCAGGTCAGGTAATGAAAGAAATGGGGATGAGCACAAGTGATGCTTCAGATCATCGAATTTTTGTTGTTGGGACAGGCCCCATAAAATTTTTTCCTTACCACCACCCTTGTTTACTTGTATGAGGGCCCATGCAATATGGGAGAATCCCAACACGAACCTGTGATAGAAATTAGCAAGGCCTAAAAAGATTCGAATCTTAGTGAGTGTGGTTGGGGTTAGCCAGTCATGAATGAACTGGATCTTGGTTGGATCCACATGCACACCATGCTCATCAACAATATATCCTAGGTATTGGATTCTATCCATGTCGAAGGAGCATTTTTCCAAGTTGGCATATAGCTTGTGCTGCCGCAGAGTGTGCATAACCTATTGAATATGCTGCAAGTGTTCCGCCCAAGTCTTGTTGTAGATGAGGATGTCATCTAGATACACTGCTACAAAATAATTGGTGAACAGTCGCAAGATATCATCCATCATCCTCATGAAAGTTGTTGGGACATTTTTCAAACCAAAGGACATGACCAACCATTCAAAAATACTTTCTTTTGACTTGAAGGAAGTCTTCCATACATCTGTCTACTCTATTGGGACCTGATGGTAGCCAGATTTTAGATCAAACTTACTAAAGTATTCCCCCCCTTGAGTTGATCAAGGATATCGTCGATTCGGGGAATCGGGTACCGATTCTTGACTATGATTTTATTTAGGGCTCGGTAATCAATGCAGAGTCACCGGGTCCCGTCTTTCTTCTACACCAACATAATTCGGCTTCCACAAGGTGATGAGATGGGTTGGATGTGCCCTTTGTGGAGTAGTTCTTGGATCTGACGCTTGATCTCCTAATTTTCTAATGGAGAGCGACGATAGACTGGCCCATTGGGTAGCAATGTGTCAGGGTTCAGATCTATGGAATGCTTGACCTGATAATGTAGAGGTACCCTGATAGGTGATGAGAATATGTCTTTGTATTCCTCCACTAACTTATCCACTTGCTTCTACTATGTGGAGAGGTCGGTCGCGGAGGCCATGAATGTGGTTGCAATATTTTTCTCATTTTGAGAGCAAATCATGAAGAAGAAAAACTTCCTGGTCTAAGAGATGATATTCTTGCATTGCTTGGCAGAGATCAAGGAGATGGTACTAGGTGGGACTACCTTGGGTATCATGTACAATTTCTTGTTCAAAGTAATGATAACACCGCAAAGCCGAGACTCGTATACAAAATGACGTTTCCATAAATAAGGTTGGCCCAAAAGAACATCACAAATTTCAAGGGGAGAAACATTGTAATGTCCCCAAGGCCGAGCCCTGTTGTAAATCATGTCTATGAAGTATAAACCTTGCATTATGAATTGTAATTATGTTTTATAGGCTGGTGAGACAAGTCATATAAGCTAGTGGGCTTATGTGTTATTAGGCCAGGGAGCCTAAGTGTTGAAGGCTAGGAGCCTGATTTTTGTTTTGTACATGTAATTATGCACAGTATTAATACAAAACATCTCTACGTGTGGACTGACCACGATGAATGAGTGATGGGGGACTAAGCATCCACAAAGCCTGGGTAAGGGAGAGGGGGCTGAGAGGTTGGAAGAGGGGCTAAGCTGAGGGGGCTTAAACCTTGAGAATAATATTAAATTATTACTATTCCAAAGTTGTGTAAATGTGATGTTTTATCCTAAGTTCTTTGGAAGGACGAGTGACTTCCAAATGGGAAGGAACAAGCTTCATGGGTGACAAGTGTCAACCCAAGTGCATGCAGTTAAAACTTTTGAGTTGAGCCATGATGGGGGTTCCTCCTCCATTCTACTGTCAACTGTCTGAACCGAGAATCCCGTATGACCTCTGCAAGAATACCCTCACGCAGAAAACCAAAAAGGACTATGTTGATTTCTCGAGGATCTGGTACACCCTTTGTCAAAACCGTCGAGTCTGTGTTCAACCTTCGCGTGGATTTCTTATCACGCATCCCGAAAACCCAGAACTATGAGTCTGTTATGTATGGATGGTTGGGAAAACTGAATGTTCCGTAATTGTTGAGCTTGGTTGGGTTGAAGCATCTGTCTATCATATGTTTGGGAAACCCATGTTTGTTGTCCCAGTTGACTGTGGCGACCACGCAGTTCTTGGCTGGGTGTGGTTTGTTGCTGTTGTATGTTTGTTGTTGAGCCTTGTTGTTTTTCTTCTTTGTATGGGAACAAGATTAAGGAAACCAGTTGTATGACCTGTGTAACCTCTCTCCAGGTGAGGGAGGTGATTTTTGTTGAAGAGGCAGGTTTTACCAATCCTGTGAGTGACTCTCTCCAGGTGAGAGAGTGCACGGAGGAAGGAGAGAGCTCCTGGAAGGAACTCTGTAGCTGCCACAGAGCTCGGAGATTTTCAGTTTGGTCTGTTGTTGAAGCCCAAGGCAAGGGAGGTTAGCAGCCGAAGGACTATCTAGGTGACAGAGAAGGTGTATACTCCTGAGGTGGGACAGGCATGTGGGGAAGGAGAGTTTGTGGGCAATGGGCATAAGTGGTTCCTGGGAGAGAATCCTCCTTCTTTTACGTGTATTCTTCCTGTAAACCTTACCTATCCTAGGATTCCTTACCCGGTGGAGCTTAGTCCCAGCTCGGGGGTGACCTACTGCTGAGAGTGATGAGCAGCATGGTCTAAGGCTGGGAGGTTCGTGAAGGTCTACACGCAGTTGGTGGCGCG
The DNA here is from genome assembly GCA_009831015.1 of Picea engelmannii. Classification (NCBI taxonomy): domain Eukaryota; kingdom Viridiplantae; phylum Streptophyta; class Pinopsida; order Pinales; family Pinaceae; genus Picea; species Picea engelmannii. The sequence goes on from ML812368.1 coordinate 105,550, forward strand.
TGACAGTTTCAAAGATAAGTGTCACTATGTTTTGTAATTCTGTAATTAATTAAATTGCATACCTGTGATTCTTGCAATGTTATCATGTATTTTGTTGTGCATATGAATTATTGTTATTTCCATTAATTCTGAAATGCTAGTAGTAATTTTGTGTTTAACTGTAATTAAGTGTTTTAAGTTCATTAGAATGAATAATGTGTTCCAGAAGTGTTTTTCCATGTAGTAGCATTGGCCCGACCGTGGGGTTGATGGATGGGGGCATTACACTATGGTATCAGAGCCTGGTTTCAACGCTAAGCTTGGATGGGTCAGATAAGTGATCTTTGGACTGAGGGTTTGAGAATAAATTGTGTCTGGAGGACTAATTTCAGACCTCAAAATGTTTTTGAGTGTCAACGGACTACTTGACCATGTTACAAGCTCAAGAGGTGTAGCGGTATTATAAAACTACATCCAGTGTGGTATATGGCCATAGGGAGAGAGAGAACTCCACAGCAGAAGTGTTGGATCAAGTAGATGAAACTTCAGAAGGAGGGTACCAAGTCATTGGCTAGAAGTCCTTGAGAAGCAGAGTTGGACGGTCAGAATTCTCTGTGGAGAACTTGCAAAATCGCGAGGACCGTAAGATAGCCAGAAGTTGCAAGGTGGTTAGTGGATGGAGAAACTCGCCACCCTAGGATCCAGAATAAACGTGGGTTGTTGATCGTGGTTGGTTTGAACCGTTGGATCATTTCGTGAATTCAGGGATCGTGAACTTGGAGCGCAGGCCAAATTCTTGGTCACTCCAAGTCCCGAATCACGAAAGAGATTAACAAGGGTAGAATCAGACGGTGGAGCGCTTCCAGGAAGAAGTGTCAAAATCTCGTGAGCTGTCGGATCTAGCCAACTAGCGAGGAAGTTAGGGCTGAAGAGCTTTGATAGGTGTAAGTGTAGGAGAGATCTGGACCATCAAATCAAGGGAGGATCACAGTCATTGATCTCATACATGAATTTCCATATCAAAATTTTGGGATTGAAGCGACAAGATATTTGGAGTCGCTGCATCGTGAACTCCCAGTTCACAAAACTCCGAAAAGATCTGGACCTTTAGATCCAAATCATCAAGGATCGTTGGATCTCATACAAGAACTCGTGTATCGGAATTCGGGGATTGAAGTGACAAGAGATTTGGAGTCGCTGCATCATGAACTCCTGGTTACCAAAACCCCGAAACCCAAAGTTTCGAAGTCCCGAAATCTTCGAAGACGGAAGAATCATAGCAGATTTTTAACCATTGGATGTTGGGTAAACGTGGATCATCGATCCACACGATTTATGCGAATTCGGTAAATCGAAACTCCGGGAGATAGATGTGTGTACCTTAAACTCTTCGAAGGTCGAAATCCTGAGTAGCACCTAGTAGTCTAGCATTGGTCATGACCTTTGGTTACAAGGGTAGGGAGAAAGAGGGAGCTATCACCCGAAAATTACAGAGCCGAGAAGAACTCGGAAAATTTGTGAAGTCGAAGCGTTTTCTAAAATTGAAATGGTTTTGAATGTGTGGAATTGCTAAGAATGATGACCTGACAAATCCCTGTTGTCTGCATGTGTGTTTGCAGAAGCTTAGAAAGTGCCAGAACCAAATAGCGTTGTCGTTGAGAGAAGAGAATGGAAGAGGTACGGATTGCCTCCAATTCAGAGAACGAAAGAGAAGGAAGGAATGTCAAATTGGGAGTCGAAGGATCAAACTCTAATGGGCAAGGAAAAGAGATGGATAAGGAAGGACATATGATGAAAATCATTGAAAGATTGCAGAAAGATGCCCAGGCTCACCGAGCTGATAGCCGAAATATCATGAAAGTCAAGGATAAGTAGGGTGAATTCAACTTAAGGATGTTGAAGAGTCTGGAAAGAATAGAAAAGAAATTGGAAAAGGAGAGTGACTCAAGCAAGATAGAGAGTCGCAGGACCCCTAAGAGGAAAAAAAGATCAAGGAGTGTCAGCAGACATCATCGTCACTCCCCAAAGCATTCCAGTAGGGAAGAACACAATAGTTCAAGCCCATCTCCTACCATAAAGCACAAGAGATCTGGGATGGATGAATTGAAAGGGGGAATGAACAAGATCAAGCCTCCAACGTTCGATGGAGAACATAAGAAGGAGGAAGATGCCGAAACTTGGTTGCTTGGTATGAGGAAATACTTTCGACTGCAGAATTATTCCTCTCATGCAAAGCGCAGGATTTCCATGTATCAATTGAAGGGAAAGGAATCCATGTGGTGGGATCAACTTGTGCAGGTGCAGCACATCAAGGAAAGGGACATCACATGGAAAGAATTCAAGAGGTATTTCGAGAGGAAATACTTAACTAAAATATCTTATGACAGAAAGATGAAAGAGTTCTTTTAACTCAAGCTGGACAACCAGACCATTGATGAGTATGAACGAAAGTTTTTGGAATTACTGAAGTATGTTTCGTTCATCAAAGATGAGTCTGTCAAGATTCAGAGGTACCTGAGTGGATTACCACCTCCTACTGGGGAAACAAGGAGAAGACCTGGCCAAACTCATGAAAAGAGAATCCGTGAAAGGACCAGGACCATTCATCAAGGAGGACATGTGGCGAGTGGTCAAGATTCAGGGAAAATCTTGAAAGGTTGTGGGACGTCGATCCAGTTGGATCGTGGTCATTGGTTCAAGAGGAATCTAGATCGTTGATCTCTCAAGGGGGAGATTTTGGCATTTTCGTCATCGGGGAAAATAGAGGGGAGAGTCAGTTGGCACTCATCCTAGAAATTGTGAAAGGAGAAAATTCAATTGAACAAGGACCATCCATTTAGCGACAGATCTGGACCATTGATTGTCCAGGGGAAATTTCAGACTTCGGGGATTGGAAGGAGGAGAGGTTGCAGTTGCATCGCAACTTCATGAACCCTAAAATCGTGACACGCTCGGAGGAGTTATCCCCGGGTCATAGGGTGTGGTCGCATGGACGGAGGCTAAGGGAGGAGCCAAAGCCCGTTAAGCCCTTTTCGACATTTCAGGATTTGGGAGTTCGAAGGACCTAGAATTGTTTGCAGTCGGAATTGTGAAATCGTGAATTACGAAATCTCGAAAAGTGGACCATGGTCACAGGTAGTGGTCGCATGTTCGAGCGTTAAGGGAGGAGCCAGCCGTGGAGTTAGGCCCTATTTTGGGGTTCGGCGATTCGAAGGACAAGGAGCTTGGGAGAGCTCGAATGCAGGAGTCCCGAAACCCCGAAACACGAAAGGTGTGTTGTTTACGCCTTAGGTCATAGCCCGAGGTCACCAGATAAGAAGGGGCTAGTTAGAAAGGAATCAATTATGAGGTGTGTGTTGGTTCAGAACAGAGAAGAGCGTCGAAAAAGGGGCACCTGCATGCAGATTTTCTCAAGACTTGTGCCAGAGGACAAAGGGACCTGTGGATTCATTCAAAGGGTTCTAGCAGGAGCCTGAAGAGCCATTTTGGATCAGAAGAAGATCGATCCAGAGACCGGGAGGTTGCAGAACCCTACTGAGGTAGGGGGATTGCATCAGGTTCATCGCAGGGTTTTCCAAGATAGCTCACCCTATCACTTCCTTGCAAAGAAAGGGGAAGCAGTTTCACTGGATAGAGGGATGTGAGGAAAGTTTCCAGCGATTGAAGTAGCTGTTGACCAGTTCTCCAATCCTGAGGATTGCAGATCCAAATGAAGATTTCATAGTATGCACTGATGCATGCAAAGAAGGAATGGGAGGCGTCCTCAGTCAGAATGGATTCGTAATCTGTTATGAGTCCAGGAAATTAAAAGAGAACGAGAATAACTAATGAACCCATGACTTGGAGTTGGCATCCATAGTTCATGCTCTAAAGAAATGGAGGCATTACCTCATGGGAAGGAGGTTTGAACTCAGAAAAGACCATAACGGTCTGAAATATTTGTTTGATCAGCCAACCTTAAACGCTAGACAAAGTAGGTGGCTGGAATTTCTGTGTGAGTATGACTTTGAGATCAAGCATATCAAAGGAAAGGAGAATAAAGTGGTTGATGCACTCAGTAGGAGGGTGCATGAATTACACGCTACAACCATTAGCATGTATCAGACTGATATTAAAAGAAGAATTCTAGAGGTTGCAAATGTAGATCTGCAGTATAAAGAATTGGTAGCCAAGCTACAACAGGGTAAGATGCCACAGAAGATGGAAATTTATAAATTGGAAACAGATGGAATACTATTGTACAAGAAAAAAAAAATTGTACCCAATGTCCAGTGCTTGAAACAAATGATTTTGCAGGAGATGCATAATGTGCCTTATGCAGGGCACCCTGGATATTAGAAAACAATAGAAGCGGTCAAGAGACATTACTTTTGGCCTGGTATGAAGAGAGAGATCGCTGAATACATCGCTAGATGTATGAAGTGCCAGAAAGTTAAAGCTTAGCATAGGCACCTAGCAGGGTTGTTGCAACCTTTACCCATTCTTGAGTGGAAGTGGGAAGTAGTAACGATGGATTTTATTATGGGATTGCCCTGAATAGGCAAGCTGCATGATTCGATCATGGTGGTGGTGGAAAAGCTTACAAAAGCTTCCCATTTTATTCCACTGAAAAGTACTCACAAGGCAACAGATGTTACTGATATTTTCATAAAGGAAGTGGCACGATTGCATGGAATTCCTAAAACGATTGTGTCTGACAGATACCCGAAATTCACCTCGAATTTCTTGAAAGGATTTTTCAAAGGATTCAGAACGAATCTAAACTTTAGTACATCTTATCATCCTGAGTCTGATGGATAGACAGAGAGGATGAACAGAGTAATAGAAGACATACTGAGAATGTATGTGATGGACAAACCATCAAGATGGGAAGACTACCTACACTTGGTAGAATTCGCCTACAACAATGGGTATCATACATCGTTGAAGATGAGCCCATTTGAAGCACTTTATGGAAGAAAGTGCAATACTTCAGTGAGCTGGGATAATCCAGCTGATAGAACAGTAGTTGGGCCAGAGTTGCTCAAGGAGATGGAGGACCAAATGATAAAAATTAAGCAGAATTTGAAAGTCGCCTAGGACAGGCAGAAAAGTTATGTTGATCAGAACAGAATCCACAGAGAGTTCAAAGTGGGTGATCATGTTTTCCTGAAAGTGAAAGCTAACATGAGTTCCCTGAAGCTAGGAAGTTGCGCCAAGTTGGCAGCTAGATTTTGTGGGCCATTTGAAATCCTAGAAAGGATTGGTCTAGTTGCATATATGCTTCCATTACCTGCATCCATGACTGTACATAATGTGTTTCATGTTTCATTGCTTAAGAAATATATACCAGATGTTAATCATGTTATCGATTGGAATGTGATTCAGGTGGAACAAGAAGGTGTCCTACAAGTGCATCCTGTGCACATATTGGACAGGAAAAACAAATAGCTCTGGAATCGAGCTATATGGATTTTAAAGGTCCAGTGGACCTGGTACGGTCTTGAGGATGCAACATGAGAGCATGAATATGTTATGCGGGTAGAGTACCCGCATCTTTTTGAAAATTTTGAAAAGCTTGTAGATGCAGTGTAAAGTTGCACTGAGGACAGTGCAAAAATAAGGGGAGGGGATTGTAATGTCCCCAAGGCCGAGCCCTGTTGTAAATCCTGTTTATGAATTATAAAGCTTGCATTATGAATTGTAATTATGTTTTATATATTGGTGAGCCAAGTCATATAAGTTAGTGGGCTTATGTGTTATTAGGCCAGGGAGCCTAAGTGTTGAAGGCGAGGAGCCTAATTTCTTTTCTGTACATGTAATTATGCACAGTATTAATACAAAACATATCTGCGTGCAGACCGACCACAATGAATGAGTGATGGGGGACTAAGCATCCACAAATCTTGGGTAAGGGAGAGGGGGTTGAGAGGTTGGAAGAGGGGCTAAGATGAGGGGGCTTAAACCCTTGAGAATAATATTAAATTATTACTATTCCAAAGCTGTGTAAATGTGATGTTTTATCCTAATTTCTTTGGAAGGACGAGTGACTTCCAAATGGGAAGGAATGAGCTTCATGGGTGACAAGTGTCAACCCAAGCGCATGCAGTTAAAACTGTTGAGTTGAGCCATGATGGGGGTTCCTCCTCCATTCTACCATCGACTGTCTGAACCGGGAATCCTGTATAACCTCTGCAAGAACACCCTCACGCAACTCTGAAAACCAAACAGGCCTGTGTTGATTTCTGGAGGAGCCGATACACCCTCTGTCAAAACCGTTGAGTCTGTGTTCGACCTTCGCGTGGATTTATTATCACGCATCCCGGAAACCCAGAACCGTGAGTCTGTTCTGTATGGATGGTTGGGAAAACTGAATGTTCCGTAATTATTAAGCTTGGTTGGGTTGAAGCGTTTGTCTGTCATCTGTTTGGGAAACTCGTGTTTGTTGTCCCAGTTGACCGTGGCGGCCACGTAGTTCTTAGCTAGGTGTGGTTTGCTGCTATTGTATGTTTGTTGCTGAGCCTTATTGTTTTTCTGCTTTGTACGAGAATGAGATTAAGGAAACCGGTTGTATGACCTATGTGTAACCTCTCTCCAGGTGAGGGAGGTGATTGTTGTTGAAGAGGCAGGTTTTACCAAGCCTGTGAGTGACTCTCTCCAGGTGAGAGAGTGCACGTAGAAAGGAGAGAGCTCCTGGAAGGAACTCTGTAGTTGCCACAGAGCTCGAAGATTTCTGGTCCAGTCTGTTACTGAAGCCCAAGGAAAGGGAGGTTAGCAGCCGAAGGACTGTCTAGGTGATAGAGAAGGTGTATACTCCTGGGGTGGGACAGGCATGTGGGGAAGGAGAGTCTATGGGCAATGGGCATAAGTGGTTCCTGGGAGAGAATCCTCCTTCTTTTACGTGTATTCTTCCTGTAAACCTTACCTAGCCTAGGATTCCTCACCCGGTGGAGCTTAGTCCTAACTTGGGGGTGACCTACTGCTGAGAGTAATGAGCAGTGTGGTCTAAGGTTGGGAGGTTCGTGGAAGGTCTACACGCAGTTGGTGGTGCGTGACAGTTTCAAAGATAAGTGTCACTATGTTTTGTAATTCTTTAATTAATTAAATTGCATACCTATGATTCTTGCAATGTTATCACGTATTTCATCGTGCATATGAATTATTGTTATTTCCAATAATTCTGAAATGCTAGAAGTAATTCTATGTTTAACTGTAATTAAGCGTTTTAAGTTCATTAAAATGCATAATGTGTTCCATAAGTGTTTTTCCGCGTAGTAGCGTTGGCCCGACTATGGGGTTGATGGCCGGGGGCATTACAAACATCACACAATACCTCATCTTTGAATGGCTTGATGTCGTACGACATGAGACACTGTTGGTTGACGCGAAGATTGCTTCCTTGGCAGAGCCATCCAACGATGTAGGGATGCGGGTGTGGTGTTGTCGGCATGGCTAGCCACTTGATGAACTCCGCTAAGATGAGGTTATTCTAGCTACTGATATCAATGATGAAGTGCAACAGAGTTCATTTCACCCACATATCTGAATAAAAGAGGCACTCGCCTTCCTCTGGCTCATCAAGTTCATTGGGATGAATCTTGGTGGTAGCAACGGTGGCACTGAGTTCTGCATTAATGATCTGTCTCCCCTTTTCTAGTTCTGACTCAAAGTCAAAACCCACATTTGATTCAGAGTATTTCACCTCAACCACCAATGACTTCTTTGAGCAGAAATCAACAGTGTTATGCCAGGGGCTCTTATGGAAGTTTCACCACTTCTCGGTATCTTTCTTCGTCTTTCCATTGTCCTTCTTTGCTTACGGCTTATACTAGTTGTCATAAGGCTACCCATATTTTTTCTATCCTTTGTTCTATGGGTTGGGGCTGCCCTTTCCCTACTTTTTCTATGAGGGGTTCCCAGACCCAAAATGTCGTGTCTTTTGTTTAAGCTTCTACTCGATTTTGACGACATATCGATAGGTCGCGCCCAAGGAAGAGATTTCCAAAAACTCGATTTCTATATAGATGTATCTATGAAGACCGCCACAGTACTTGAGTACCAGATGTCACTCAGAATATTTGATACCCAACTTGGTACGCAAGGTATGGAAGTCATTGGTGAACTCTGGCACTGTTTGGTCTCTTTCTTGCCGCATTGTGGTCCATCTTGCATACAAGTCATCATAACTTCTAGAAGGTTTAACCATTTATCTAAGACATCTGCATCTATTAGACCTTCAAATATAGGAATATCAAAGCTGATCTATAACTTGAAGGGGGTGATGCCTCTGCTTGAGGTAGATGTGTCGCTTGTCAACAACTATCGAGGGATTTTTGAAAAGTTGTCCATCATCTCGTTCCTCCATCGCTCGAGGGATTCCTCGAGCAACCTTTTGAAAGGATATTCTGTCCCTTCGTCTTTATTTTATCCCACCATGGGAAGTTTCTTGGGCATGCGAGAGAAGTTTTCCTCAAGAGAAAAAACCTCGAGACCCAACTCTCTATACCCTGACCTCGTCGAGGACATGCACTAAAAAAAACGACCAGGAGCAGACCGCTCTGATACCACTGATCCGGATTTATGAGTGTAACGAAATGAAAACATAGATTTTTAATATTAACACAGAGACATAGTGAAAAATAACAGAGATACAATAAAACTTGACTTCTATTAAATCATAAATATGTTGAAACTGTAAAATGTAGACTAAAACAAGCTTGCTAGAATGGTGGCAGCTTATCTCTGAGAAGAGATGTGATGGCTACTCTCATTTGCAAGGATATAGTTACAATGAGGATCCCAAAGTAATTTTTAGAATAAAAATGAATGAAAAAACCCTATACATCCAAAAAACTAACCCTAGGAGATGAAGCGCCAAAAGTCATGTGGGCCCCGCTGGGTTAAGTTGGTACATCAACTTTCTGAGGTCGTAACTTTTGCATATGATCTCCATTTTAGGTGCATGATATCTCGTTGGAAAGGTATTGATGAGGAGATTCATTTCAGAGGATAAATCATGCCTTAGATGGTAATTGAGGTTATCAATTGTGAAAAAAGGTCATTTAAGCCTTCAAAATGGCCCCAGAAATTTAGGACCCGAGAAACTGCTAAAAATAGTAAATTGCCAGAAAATTGTTTTGAGCTAGTTGGAATAGGTGGGTGGCCACCGATATCCACCTGGATCATCTAGGTTTAGGGTTTTTTATTTTCATTATGTTAAAAAGGTCTTTGGAGTCTCATTGTAAACATCATCACCTTATTGCGAATGAGCATAGCCATCACATCTCTTCTCAGAGATAAGCAACTACCATTCTAGTGAGTTCATTCACTCTGTATTTTTATAGTTATGTACATTTACATCATTAATACAAATTGTGTATTACTGTATATATGTGCCTCTTTCTATGTATATGATATATCTATGTTATATTATTGAATCTCTTGCAATATCTTTGTATATTTCTTTGTTATATCTTCGCTCTCATTTCGCGCTCAAAAAAATCCGGATCAATGGTATCAGAGCAGGCTACTCTTAGTCATTTGTTTCACTGCATGTCCTCGGTGAGGTCTGAGTATAGAAATTTGGGTCTCGATCTTGTCTCTCTTGAGGACAATCGCTCTCGTATGCCCAAGAAACCCTCCATGGTGGAAGAAAAGAGAAACGATGGAGCATAAGATTATATTAATCTATTACTCGAGCAAGCTCTCACGCAAAAAAGAGATGAAATGATGGATATTTTTTCCCAAATCCTTCAATGCCTACCAACAACAACAGATGTGTCTTCATCAAGAAACCACTTTGGAGGAAACGATCCTTTCAAGGTACAAGTTAATTTTGATATTCTCGTATTTGAAGGTCAAATAGATGGGGATGCTCTAGAAAAATGGTTAAATATTCTATAAGGTTATTTCTCTATGTACAATTTCTGTGACATGGAAAAGATCACCTTCGTGCTACTTAAGGCTCTCCTCCATGTCAAACATTGGTGGGAAACTTATTGTGAGCAAATCTCCACAGAGGAGTCTAGAATGTTCGAGGCCAAACCCACTTGGGAATCTTTTGTAGATGTCGTCAAGGAACAATATTACCCTGTTGGAAACTATGAAGACCAATACATGATATGGACCATGCTGCATCAAGAGAGGAGTCAAGCAGTGTCAGATTTCACCAATACCTTCCATACCTTGCGCACCAAGATGGGTATCAAAGATTCTAAGCGAAATTTGGTTCTGAAATACTGTGTGGCTCTACACAGGTACATCCAAACTGAAATGGATTTTTTGTACATCTCATCATTGGGAGCCACTTATCAATATGTTATCAAGATCAAGCATAAATTTAACCACCAGAAAAAATGGGAGTTCGGGTCTGCAAATCCACAACAACCAAAGTATGGTAAAGGCGTCCCTAACAACCAACCTTCATAAAACTAGTCCAAGCCATAGGAAAAGAAGGGTAACGGAAAGACGAAGAAGGACACTGGAAAGTGGTACGATTTCCACAAAATCCCCTTGCACAACACTAATGAATGTCTCTCAAAAACTTCATTGGTGACCGAGATCAAAGAAAAAGAGTTGAACCCTAATTCATAATCTGATTCAAAAAATAATGGAAGGAGACAAATCATTGACGCAGACCCCACTGCCACTGTCGTAACCACAATGATCCAACCAAAAGAACCAACAGAGCCTGAAGAGGGGGAGCACCTCTTCCATTAACATATGTGGGTAAAGGGGACCCCGTTGCATTTCATTGTTGATAGTGGAAGCCAAAATAACCTCATCTCAACATAGGTCGTCAAACAGTTGGGATTTCCAACAACACCACACCCACATCCATACAACATCGGGTGGCTTCACCAGGGACGAGATATTTTTGTCAACCAATAATGCCTCAGGGACGAGGTATTGTGCGATGTTTCCTCACTGGATGTCTCTGATGTTCTTTTGGTCCAACCATATATGTGGAAGTGCCTTGTTATTTATGAGTCTCGAATCCGTAGTGTCATTGTTACTCTGGGGGATCACCTCTACAAGATACCAGAGGTAGTTCTGACTACTGTTTTGACAAAAAAATGCAGCAAAGTTGTCTCTCATATGACAAAGTTTAACTTCTTCATGATTCAGGAACAAGGTAAACAGAAGGAAACTGTGACCACCACAACCTCGGTCCAAGCCCGTTCTATCCAACAGAAGCAGGTTGAAAATATTGAAGCAAAGCACAAATATTCCTTCTACATAATGTCATCTCATTCAGTCAGTCTGGTTAAAAAGTTCCAACCCATCCAACATCAAGTTTGTGGCAGCCTTCCACAAGCCAAGCAACGCAACTTCTCCAACAAGAGAAGCAGCTCACCAAAGTTCAGATTTAGCAAACGTTTCCCCATCTCCCATGGAAACTCAATGTAATTGATACCATTTCTTCCTAAGGAGAGAGGATTGATCCATATGGATATTGGTGGCCACCCACCTATTCCACTGGCTCAAAGAACAGTTTTCCATTTTGGCAATTTTTTATAGTTTTTCGAGTCCCAAACTTTCGGGGCCGTTTTGAGGCCCTAAACGACATTGTTTTGGAATTTTGGGGGACAGGGGCTGCCAATATCATACTCTAACCCCTAGTGGAAGTTGTACTTATCAGATAGAACTTTCTGACGAGGTATCAAATGCCCCAAACATAGATCGTACATAAAATTTACGTCCCCAAGAATTTGACGTATCAACTAACCCATCAGAGCCCACAAACCTTTTGGCCTTTCATCTTCCAGGGTTAGGGTTTTGGATTTTCATTGTGTTAAAAAGGCCTTTGGAGCTTCATTGTAAACATCATCATCTTCTTGCGAATGAGCGTAGCCATCATATCTCTTCTTAGAGATAAGTTTCCACCATTCTAGCGAGTTCATTCACTCTGTATTTTTATAGTTCTGTACACTTCTCTTATTAATAGAAATTGTTTATTACTATATATATGTGCCTCTTGTTATATATCTGATATATATTTGTTATATTATTTACTCTCTTGCAATATATTTATATATTTATTTTTTATATCTCTTCTCTCATTTCGTGTTCAAAATAATCTGGATCAAACATTTTAGCACCAGATCCTTCTTTGATCATCAATACAGGTTGATTCTCTGGTGCCAGATCCTTATTCAATCATCAATACATATCAGCACCCTTCTCCCTTCAATCATCGATGCCCCCAAGATGCAATCAATGATCCAGTGTTGATGCATCGACATTGGATCACCTTCCACACACCAATACATCATCCCCCTATCCATCCATGATCTCTGATACACTGCTTGGGCCATCCTTTTGTCATGTACAAAACTTCTTTTTTCACCAATTAATCTAGATCTTCACGCCAAAATGTGGCTCAACAGGACTATAAAAACCCCATTTCTCCCTTTTGTATTTCATTGTTACCACACCAAGCATTTAGAGTGAAAAGCAACATAAGAAAAGAAAAACCTCTAAATGTCGAGTATCCTCACAACCACTAGCCCTCTACCCGTGATGTGTCAACACTACATATATGGTGAGTGTACATGCCTCCTCCTCTCTCACGTGCTTCATTATTTTCACCTTAGGGTTTTTATTTTTTGTTTATATATATATATTTGTGTGTGTGTGTGTGTGTGTGAAGTTTTTAACCTAAACCCTTCATCTCATTGTTACCCTCCTCGTGCCTGCTTCCCTGGTCTACCCTGTCCCAAGCCTCTTTGAAACCTTTTCACTCAAGTAGTTATGGTTTTCCATCTTGAGAAGCCCCCTTATTTTACTCTCTTTTCCCATGACTATTCGTATCCTTTTCCCTCAACATCATCATGCCATCTTACGACAACTTCCTCTTTCCCTCGACCCATTCTTAGTTCACCTTCCACTTGGAGGTTACTCAACTAGTTTTCATCAAATTATTGGGGTGGACTTCTACTCAATTTTTTTTCCTCTACCTTGAAATGTGAGAGCCCCCAAGCTCATTCCTCTCATTGCATGACTTTCCCCCCTCTGAATCCCTGTCAAAATATCAATTACTTCTTCGTCAAAGGAAATTTTAGTATGGTTTTAGAGCTAATGGAAACTATGAGAATTTATCTGGAGCCTAACTATTTCATTGGCGAACATCACAATAATATCGCTGCTAAATATTGCATTCATGGGGATCATTATGTTATCTCAGATACAACCTTGTGCATTGGAAAGAGAACATAGTTTCCCCATCGATATGGCCTTACTTGATACATAAACAATAGATCTCAATTTTGACACTGATACAACATTGTGCATCAACAGGAAATCACAATTTTGGCACCGATACAACCTTGCTACATTGACATAGATTACAATTTTGCCATCGATACGATCCTGTATTGGGGAAGAAATATTCTTCTTGTTGATATCCTTAGAATCACAAGTGAACACCCACAATTAAATTACCCAGTCCCTCTCTCTTCTCAATTTCCACCTCTCTAGAGTCAATAAACACTATATGCATCGTTTAACATTCATTTTTCAATACTAATGATTAATATGATTTCCTTTTCACAGTCATCCATGACTCCTCTTTGAAACATTTCACAAAAAACATACAAGGATCCCATTGAAGAGGCATTTGGAAGCAGGATTGTATAAGAAGAAGACATCAACACCTGGAGACCCATCTACGATGATACTAAGGGTGTTAATGATAAGGATAAATCACTCAAATGGGGTAAAGTCTATCATATGTTTAAAAATAAAACATTCCCTTAGCTATCAAAAGATGATCATGACCTTTAAATCATTCAAAAACATCAGCATGTCTAAGTTATATAAAGTTGCAATGCATGCAAAAATGTTTCCCTACATGGAGGCCATTTCGTGGATTGTGAAGAACACTAATATGGAGACTATATTCATATTGAATTCTCAAGGCCACCTAATCACCTCCTTATAGGATTCAGTAATTTTCTCTTGTTATCATATGGACGAAGGAGAGAAGACATTGGAAAATAAGATGGTGAATAATTTCTTGCACAACCGAATAGATCTCCTAAAGAGTTGGTACAAGCCCAAAAAGGTATTCAAGACTAGGCCATCCTGTTATCCGCTAGCCTAGGGATAACTAAGGAGATTATGTATCGAGGCCCACAGGTCCTAGCCATGGAGTACCAAGAGCCATATTTACTTGAGCCTGGCCCTGGAGGGCACATATTTCTTATTCAATGCCTCCACCTTTTGAGCAACAACAACATCCATCCCATCGGCCTAGTCCTTCAACAGCAGTGGGTCTTGCTCCATGAGGTAATGAGTTTTGGTATTTGGTATGTGTCACTATGATTCTCAAAACACTTGAAGATGTTCATTTAATTCTTTTTACTTCTAACATGTGATTGGAACTTATGCCTTTCAATTTGTCCACACGTGGGGGAAATAAGAGGATGCACTAGTAGGTTGGCTCCCATAGGGTTTGAGTTTCCACTGGGTGGGTTCATGAAAGGTCATCGTCTGTTCCCACCATACTTACTAGTTTTCATATTTTTCCCTCTCATCCATCACATACACTAGCTCAAGAATTGGGTTTTCCAAGCTAGCAAAAGGTTGTACCTTACCTTGTGGGAAGAAGGGGCTAAAGGCCCAGAGGGTAAAAGTAGCTGGAAAAATATAAAATACAAGAGAACAAAACCTTCAGATTCTTCACCTAGGGATCCCAGAGAAAGAAATAAAAGGCTTCTTGACAAGAAACAGAGGGACCCATAAAATAATAAAATCAAGACCTAGTTGGAGGATAGGGGGTCTCATCATGAGCTAGCCTATTAGGTCCATGGGCATGTAGCGGTATGACACTACCATTCAGCTGGTCACCACACTAGGGTATTGGCTCTTGGTGGCATAGCCAAGAGAAAGGGGGTCTCATCACGAGCCAACGTTCTCATCTCCGTGAAATTCTTGTGGGTAACATTGTCACCACTGGACACCACGCTAGGGCAGTGTCCCCTAACTAGTCACTTGAAAGAAATATCAATAATATAAAAATATAAAAGGAATTGAATGGTCTTGGAAAAAATTTCATCCATGACAAGGTGCATCTCACCCTCTTCATAGGAACCCACAGGTAAGCCATACATTCCCCCGTCATCATTGCATCCATTACCATCTCATCCACTTACATGGCCTGGATTAGTCTTCATCTGGAAACATCCCACGTCCAATGAGAGTTATCCCAATAGGACATCCTAACATCCCCTCCAAACCTGTTTTGTAGAATAACATAATGTCTTTGAGCAGTTGTCTGGGAAAAGGGGGTTTTATGCAGATGTTTAAATAACTTGATTATTAGATGTGATTGACATTGCTATGATCCCTGTGACTTATGAGCCCGTGGAGGGCATACTTTTTGTTATTGCAGGGCCACACCTGACTGACAGGTACACATGGGGAGATGATTGTTTCGAATCTCCATAGGGATAAAATCCCACCAGATGGATGTTGAGACCCCAACCGGGGGCATAGACAGATCAGGGGTTTGCACCAGAGAGAGAGGAGGATGTTCCACTAGAGATAGCCTAGCAGGCCTGGACCCAGGGGGGTCTTCCCCTTCTCACTATTATGTAGGCCTTGAAAGGCCCATGATGTCACCGATGTGACCCTTGATGTCACCCAACGTTTTGGACACTTTGGAGGCAATTATGTGCCAAGTGGCACGTGTGGTTTGATCCAGAGGCCTTAGGAGACCTAACATTTTTCTCAGGTAGGCCAATATTGCACTAAAAAGTCCTAACATCACCCTAAAAGGGCATGAAGTCAACTTTTCTTCTTGATTTAGGGTTTTATTTTGTTGTTTAATGTAAAAATTGGATATTACATGTAAACTGGCCATGTTGTCCTTTTTGACCTAATTATGGTCATTGTAACTATATAAATAAGGGATTTTCCCTTATATTTTTTTATCATATTTCACTCACACAAGTGTAAGGTCTGAAATTTGTGCCCTAATTAGGGTTACATGACTGAAATTTAGTGCGGACTTCTTGAAGGAGGCTTGTTTTGGACTATTTTGGAAATTTTCTTGGTGGAAGTGTTCAACTAGAGTATTTGCTAGATGATTCTTGGTGGATGAAAGTAAATTTTCTGCAATTCTTCTTCATTGAATGGTTATAGATACATTTCTCTTTCATTTATACTAAGATTATGAAATTTATAGCTTAAAACCCTAGGATTCTAAGCACATGTTATTGTCTTTGCCTTAATAGCTTTCACCTACTAGATTATGTTAGAAAGTCGATTTTCTTGAAGATTTTGCTAAGGGCCTTGCCATTGCAACACCCTAGCACATTTTTCTTCATCAAAGTCATCATCTTTTTCACCTTTAAGCTAAAGAAGGAGGATAAATACTAGGGCCTAGGGTTACCTACTTCCTAGTAGCCATTTCCCCCTATGGTTTGGTGATTAAAGCCTTGGGTTACCAACACTTCAATTATTGACCCCTCATGTCTTTAGTTCTTTTATTATCATTTGTTCCTTCAATATTTTTGTTGCCTAAAGGACTCCATTTTCCCTAAAAGAACTGATCTAGACCTATCTATTCAGTGACTGACAAAAGGTACCATCAAAACCTATACCTTAAGCACTCTACTAACTAATCCTAACCTTAGAATAGTCTAATCTACTATCTTAGTTGTTGTTGTTACTAAAGTAGGCTACAACCATCTATTGTAGTACTAAAATCATCTACAAGCAATTGAAAAAGTTGATTAATACACTGCCTTACTTGCTTTTGACAAATGATAGTATTTTGATGTTAATGAGTAATTATTCTTGGTCATTTTGAAGCCATTTGAAGGCACTTATTGTGAAGCTATTGTCTTATAAATATTGTTCCTACAAATTTCTGTTTGTTTCACCATATATCAGTCATTTCTTTTATTGATAAAGTCTGTGATTTTATGAATTGCTAACAACAAGTTGTATTTGCGAAAGATATGTTTTCTTGTTGCTTTGTTCTAGGTAGGTACATCTTAATACTTCGCTACTTTATTGGTTAAAACCCAGGACTTTCTGATCAGTGTGACTTGTGAGAGGGGACATTTTAATAGACACCTTAACCTTTTCCTTCTCAAACCCCCAGGTCACTAGGGACGTCTCCCCTGGGCCATCAACCCTAAATAGAAAGAAACATCCTATTGAGGTGGCAGTGATAGGATAACCTTTGTTACACCAATTTTCCTTTCCTAAACCTTATCCTTTGGATTAAGTACAAATTGTGCGATAACATTTTGGCACCACTGCCAAGGAACATTGAGTCAATTCTCCTCAATSAAGACACTTTTCGGTAGGCCTTTCCTCAAAATCCTTTACTTTTCAAAGCTTCCCTGGCGACTCAATTGAGGGTGATCCCCTCATCCCTTTGATAATTTCGAGAAAATTATCTGGCKACTCCACTAAATGATGAAGCCAACCAAGACTTCTCAATGGGACCTGAGAAACTTTAAACCCTTGGATATGATTAAAATACCAGGGTATCCTCGACGAATGCCTTCGAGGTTTGAAAAATGGCTCCCTAAATTTACTGGTAGTGRTGAAGAGAATCCTAATAAACATGTGCGTGATTTTTRTTCTTTGTTTCAACTTCATCCTATCAGTGACGATGCCGAAGACCTCGCAATGAAATGTTTCTCTGCTACTCTTCATGATAATGCCAGGAGATGGTATGAAGACCTCCCTGATTCTAGTATTGCCACCATGGATCAATTGGAAGAGGTTTTCCTCAAAAAATGGGATCCTTGTGTTTTGGTGAGAAAACTTTGTTATCATATTAATCGATAAGTGTGGACATAAACAAATATCCCTAGATCCCATGGGAAACTAGAAAAAAATAGAACTAAATGCGCACTTCACCTTAAACTTCATCATCATATGAACTAGTTTAATGAGTTACAAGTGACATACCTTTTAAACGATGTGTGTCCTTGCTAGTGTCATCTTTATAGCTCCATCCTTGAGTTTACAGAATAGTAATCCTGTCTAAGAACCACAAACCAAAAAAGAGGGATAACAAAGATACATGTATTGTAATGAAGTCTATGTATGTGATCAAGGAATTATACAATAGAATACAAGATGCTTATATAGGGAAGAAATTCATTATTGTATTAAGTGAATAGAAAGTGGAGAATACAACCCATGCCTTGATATTGCAAGGTCCCCTTTAAATGTCTCTTTGCTTCAACACACACACCTTTTCTCCAAATGCCTTGAATGAAGAAGATCCACAATCTGACTTGAAGAACTAAAGCAAAGCTCTCAAGCATAATCTGAAGTAGAACTCTCCATACAAATCTTAGCCTATTCAACCTTAGCCTTTTCAATGAGAGATCCCTCCTTATGTAGTGTGAAAGAGAGATGGATGAGGAGATTAGGATGATACCACCAAATCAGAGAAGCGAGTAAGATCCAAACTGATCAGAGGCCACCTAATCTTCTAGAAGATTCCCTTCTAGAACATTCGTGAAATTTGACTTTTCCCATGCTTTAAGCATAGTCACACTCTATGCACAAGAAACATGCGACGATGTCGCAGTCTAGGTATAGTGCAGAGTGCAACGATCAGACCTCATCGCACCCCATGCATATAGAAGGGTGTGACAACCTTCCTTCATATGGTTTTTGGAAAAGGAAAGCAAATCAATTTTCCCATGGAGAAAGTCTCTTTTAATATTTTTAGGTAACATGAACACATCTTGTCAGGTGATCACAGAGGTGACCAAAATAATGTGTAACATAATTCCCCTCAAAGTACGAAGCTGGAACTTGTGACAACTGAAATACTTTGTATAATGTGTGTGTTGAAACAAGGAGCGCATTGATCAGGAACCTGCAAACAAACAAGCATCTGCATAATATCATACCATTTATGAGGTAGGGATTCCCATTCTCAGAATACAAGTGACTCTAATCATAAGTGTCAAGTGAGTCATGGCCTCTAAACATACACTGTGGATGCATGTCATCATGATTCAGCATAGCCACCAGGAATACACTATGGATCTATGCTGTAAAAGAATCCAAATTCGGAAATAGGCACGAGACATACACTGTGGATCTATGTGTCAATACAAATTCATGAATACTCCATCGCAACCTGGACCAAAAAGATAAGATCCAGGGTCTTCATTTCCATCGTCTCTAAGTATGAATCTAACCATGTGATTACAGGTGTTGAAGTTGAACATGGTAGAAACCAATTGATTACTGGTCATTAATGAAAACCATTAACAAGTGCGAGGGAAATCACCATTTATGTCAATGATTCCCAAGGTACCTTAGTACAATCCAACGAATGTAAATAAATGAAGATTCTATCGAACACTCGATGGAATCTTCCAATTAGGGGTCAATGATGTGAACCCACTGTTGAAAGCGAAGAAACCTGCCATTGAGGCATGCAGGCTCTAAGGTACTTAATTATTTCTAAGTCTTGTTCCCGGATAATGAGTTGAATTTGACAAGAAAAGACTCGCCATAGGAATGCCTTGATGTATCCCCTATCAGTGACACTAAATATGTAACAGATTTGAGGTAGATCAGAGTATAAAGTGATTCAAAACTGACACAGGGAAGGTTGACACAGAAGAAAATTTATAACTGCAGATGGCCAACTCGATAGAAGGCTTGTTTGGGTTGGACTTCTCTTGAACATATGAATGACATGACATTTGTCTTGGCATAATTAACTCAAGGAGTACCCAACATATGAATTTGTGGATGGTCAAATGAGAGACAAATGGATTTCACAACCTGGATATAATGATGAAATGGGGTGGCATGTTCAAGAGAGACTATTAATGCCACTAACATAAATACAGAGAAACATTTCTTTCCCAAGTTTCCCCCACCATCTCTGGCGAGTACCTCTTTATTTTTACACAAGCTTGAGGAGGATAGCATATTCTTGTTGATGTAAGGTCATCCTTCGAACGAGTCCCTTGGAGTATGTTTAAAGAACCCTAAGAAGGAGTGGTTCGATCCCATATGGGTCTTTCGATGTTTGTTTAATGAGTCCAAAGAGAGAAAACTCAGGGTTTTTTCATTTTTAGAGAGTCTGAAAAACACTTAAAGAGAACTCCATGAGGTCCTTTTTCGTAAATTAATCCGACGAGACCGAAAAATTGATAACCTACCACTCATTAGATGTTTTCTTCAAATACTTTTACGAGCGTGAAAAGAACAAGGTCGCTTGACAATATTTTTATTTTTAAGGAGTGTGAAAAGAGCTTAAAGGATACTCCATAGGTTTCGTTTTCCGTGTCACCATTATGAGTTCGAAAAAATGACAAAAGACTACTCGATTACGTTCTCATGGTTTTACGAGCGCAAGAAAAAATTAAGACTCTGCTTGGAGTTTTTTTCTGAAAAAACCCTAAAAGGATCTGTACATGTGACAAATATTAATATAAACCAAAAAAGCAGACCCTTGTTTCAACGTCTCACCTCTAGACTTTTCAATCTGCAAAAATAGATCAATCACTTATAAAGTTGTTAAGACTTTGGCGTTTGGATAAAGCATAAAAATAATATAATATACAAATGAAAAGTGATAAAATTCAATAAAATAGGTAAAAACCCACATTTTACCATTTCATTTGTAACTTTACCCAAATATTTCTCCAAAGCCCTTTTTCACCTTGATTTTCAATTGTTGATTGTGGAGTGCATGATGGATCGTTTCATGAATCATCTCTGCAAAAGAGGTAATATCCTTCTCCTTCATCTTTGCATGGTTTCATAATTGATTTTCATTGGTTAAATTTATGTTTTGGGTTGATTTTTTAGGGGTTACCCATGCGTTGAGATCGTTGCAGGTTCCCTATATCGGGAACCGCATCTATCTAGGATCATCGCAGGTGACCCTGTAGGTAAGGTGTGACAACATTGCACTGTGCGAATGCATAGGCCCGCGACGACCGCAACCCAAAATTTAAAAAGATGAACCCAACAAGGGAAAACCCTCAGGAAAGAAAATTATGTTTCTAATCTCATATTATGGTTCCTTGGAAGGATTTCCTCGGTTAAGATGTTGGAGTGGCATGAACGAGAGAACTAAGAAGAATATTACTTCACCGGGAATGACCCGGGAACAATTATGGCCCTTCAGCAGTGTGGGTTACTAAAATTATTCAAGATTCAAGGCATGAGAGCCTAGTTGAGACTACTGGAGTACTTGGTTCACATGTGGGATGTGAACGAGCAGGCATTTCACATGGGTACCCACAAACTCACCATAGATATTGAGGATATCTATTTCTTGATGGGACTATCTCGTCGTGGTTCCCGGGTGACACTTACAGGCAGAAGGGGAGGAGGTGAGCCTATGAACTACTACGCCTTCCATCATTGTGTGTTGGGAACTGAGAAACATAGCGGTAAGGTAGATATCAGGGATGTCCAAGATTTTCCTTTGTGGACTATCCTCTATACTATTACTCACCTAGAAGGGAGTGCAACTCCCCACATGGATTTACAGATCCATTTTTAGTATGCATTGGAATGTATGGAGCCTAGAGTCTTCAACTGGTGCGAAGGGGTCCTAAAACGAATGAAGAAACATCTTACCAAGTGCAGAAGTGGTGGGTTAAAACAATTTGGATATGGGTATATTTT
>ML812369.1:0-15855 GCA_009831015.1 Picea engelmannii
GTAGTGATGGAGGTTGGTACTACTGACAGGACAAGTCTGGCCGAGAAGAAGAAAAGATGGTCCCTCAAGGGCCATGCTCAAGTCAATCTGCTCTCGTACTCCATGTCTAGGACCATGTGGGCCTCGAGACATGATCTCCTAGTTATCCCTAGATATCGGGGATAACAGGTAAGATCCCCATTCCGTCGCGAATGTGGTATTGTATCTATCCTCCTGTGCTATCTTAATCTGATGGTAACCCAAGAATCCGTCAGTGAATGAGTACGCTTCATGTCCCCTCACATTCTCTAGAACTTCATCCGTGAACAGTGTAGGGAATGGGTTGTGTAGGCATGCATCGTTCAACTTCCTCAAGTTGATGCATATCCTGATCCCTCTTCCTTTATTCTTGTCCTGTACGACCACCGGGCTTATCCACTCTGATTCCTCGACTGGTTCGATTATGCCAGCTTCGAGAATTCAATCAATCTCCTCTTTAACTTTCTATTTATATATAGGGTTCGATCTATATGGTTGTTGTCTGATCGGTCTTGCTTTGGGTCTGAGAGGTATTTTCATTTCTCCCATTTCACTTGCTATACCTTTCATCTATGTAAATGTTGTAGGAAATAAGTTGTTGTATTCATGCAACGGTTTTGTAATACTTTCTATTGTTGGGTCATCACAGTAGTCTCCAATGCTGGCCATTTTTGGATGTTTTGTTGTACCGATGTTAACTTTCTTTACCTTGATTGGCGTGAAAATAACTTCAGATTCTATTTGTGGTCCCTTCACGTCTTTGTCGCCCTCTGCTTCTACAATCTGAATGTCATGTGGGTTCTCTTCATCCGGTATGTCCTCCTGTACCTGATAACATGACAATAGTTCCTTGAATGTCTATTTATTTCGCTGCTTCTCTTTGGTAATGAGTTATACTTCTAGCTCCTCAATGAATATGACTCCTCTGATTCATTTTAGAGTTGCGTGTATGTTGGGGTTCTCATGCTCGAATGAGAAAGTGGTGGTAAAGTTTTGCTGCAATGTTGCCCATGTTGTAGTTCCTTTGCGTAGTTCCTGAACTGTATACCAGTTCACTTGTATGCCTTATAATGTATGAATAAAGTGGTGAGGCCATTCCTCAGGTGGTGTCAATTTCCACAGTGTTTCGCACTCCCTCACGTGTTTCAATGGTGTTCCAAATCCTTCATATTTATGTTGTTTGTTGTTTTTCTGTGGTGTGTCGAACCTTATTCGCAGTATCCTTTTACATTGGTACCAGTTTGTGATGGTCTCCTTGTGTGCGCCCCACCATCTGGTGGGTGTGGCCTAGAGTTCTAAGTCCAGTGCTAGTAGCCTTTGGTTCTCTAATAATTCATCTTCATATTGTGTCAAGAATGTTTCCAAATCATTAAGTCCATGGAAACTGGGTGGTTCTACGATTTCTATGCCTATCCATCGTACTGCGCGGTCTATTCTTGCACATCTTCTCATGGATACTTCATGTAGTCTTTACTACTAGTTTTCTAACCCGGTGTATGAATTCGTCACGCATGAAGTAATACTACACCAACTGAGTACCCCATCTGTAGTTGGGTTTACATAATCCTCCTCGCGCATAGTTGTCCTATATAACTGGTCGATTTCCTCTAAGTCTAGGCAAGTGGGTTCTATGAACCTTTCCCCTTCTGATGGATCTAGTGGTGCTATAACCCTGTAATCTCCAGATTGAAATGTCATTTTTCTTGTCCTCAAATTAATTATGGTCTGGTTGTGAAATTCCCAGTCTAGACCGAGTAGTGTCGGGTATGGTGTTGTGCCATCTACTATTTCGATGACTTCAAAATTGTAATGGTCCCAAGCCATTATGCAAGGATCATCATGGTTTTGGTGTCTTTTTAAAACTTTTCTGAGTGAGGTATTTCATCAAACACTTTGTTGTCCTACTTGTTTAGATGTGTTTACTTGTTAAATGGCCTCTTGATTTCGGCCTTAGGGTTTACTGATGTGATATATATGTGTGTTACAGAAATAAACAAAAGATATAACCATGGAACATACCTCAACCATATGTAATGTGATAGACAAGCCAAAACATCTCAAATCTTCATTTATTCATAAGATAGAAGAACCTGCTACAATGGAGATGCCGATCTAGAATGCTCAAGAGATGGCTATGAAAATAGACAATAGAGATGCTACAAAAAGCTCTTGATAATACAAAATAAGCCTCTAAAGGCTGGATAAGAAATGAAGACCAATGCCATGTCCTGTTGGATAGCTGAAGTTCCTCAACAATTCGTCCCTGGTGCCAAAGATGTCCAATCACCTCAATAAAATTGCCAACAGTTGATCGGGTGATGGAAAGAACAACCCAGGTGCCCGAATCTCCAAGATCCCTCACAAACCCTGTAGATCTGAACTCCTCCACTGAATGGTGTGCCCCACTAGATGACTGAAACCCTAATAATTCGGCCTCTCTCCTAAAGACCTCCAACAACTCCACCAGTCCACTAGAATGATAGATCGGGGCACGACAATGAATACCCAAGTGCTCAAATCATCAAAATACATGCTAGATCCTTAGATCTAGATACCCTCCAAATAATGCTGCACTCTCCTTTTGGGAAATCGTCCCACTGTCAATACAAATAAACTTGCCACTGAAATGCCTCTGAAAACCACCAAGAATGATGCTAGGACACCTGAAATTGCAGATTTTAATTAACTTTAAAATCAACTTAGTAACTAGGGACTACCCCCCCTTGGCTTCCCTAGGAGTAGGCCTAGAAGGAAGAGGTTCCAGTCAGGGTGACAGTGTGGGCTTGGAACCTAGACATTGTGTCTCTGAGGACACACTAAGTGAGTTGGACTTAGCTCATGCTAGCAAGTGTGTATTAGGACGACAACACAACGGAACCAAATCCAACCTCTATGGAATGGCTCATTATGATGGAATATGATGAGAAATGCAAGATGGACCCCACAATGCCTCTCAATAACCCATGTACTCACTATGACCTCCATCTGGCTACTCTGGTCATCATAACCCTCTGCACTATGATGATGTCCCAAAGTGGGGACATTACAGTCCTCCCTACTAGAAAATTGCTTTTCCTCGAGCAATAACCAAATCCACTCAAATAAAATACCAGGATCCCATGTCCACCTGTGGGATACACAGTAGAACCCATCGAAAGACGAACAATAGTACACTCCACCCCCTGGATCCCAAATCAGGAAGTGAACTGCAATACTCTGCGAAGCATAGTCCTGAAAGATATCAACCCTGTGAACTGCCTGCACATGACACATGGCCTCATCTTAGAATGATTCCACCCTCCAAATATCCACCAAGATCCACACGACCCCCATCAACTGCACATGCTAATGCCAGAATGAGGTATTGCAAGACCTCCGTGAGACACCCTCAAGTGCTGTGCTCCCTTCGACACTGAAGCTAAATGGAAAGTTAGAACAACTTTCCCCTGCAAAGGTCCACTCGCCCCTGTCAGTCAGTGAAATGCTCAACCCTACAATACCTGGGTCCCATGCTAACCTTTGTCGAAGATCACCATGTTTCCCCTGCACCACTCTGACCATGACTGTCTATCCCCTGCATACATACTAGATCCTCCTTGCCTGGATCCTCAAGCTGAAATACGTGTGACCACCAAACCTGTTGTCCAGAAACTATATCGGTATAGACACCTCTGTAGAAGAAGTACCTGTCCAAACATATTTATGCCCTATCATGATGATGAAGAGGGAGAAAAGGTCTCGCCCCATAGGAAAAGTACCTGCATGCCCACTCCAAACCAACACAAGGTGGAGTGTGTGGCTCTCTGGTGCAACCTGGGTTGTCATGTAGTGAAACATCCTACTAACCTAGTGAACTCCTGGATCCCATGGAAAACTTGGAAGTTTATCACTTCCAATCTCGTCTAACTACTCATGTGTGAGACTGATCACTATCACAAGCCCTCTATGCTCATCTACTATCCTCCTCATGCTGTTGTCAATGATAAATGTGTCAGAAAAGGATAACAGACATATTTGCAGCTGACTGTAGGACTGGAAGGCGTCACATGCTTTGGTCAATCCCAAGGATTCAACTAGAAGCTCATCCATCAATATCCATGATAGATGCTCTCCTGTGGTCATCATTGAATCCCAACCATCCAGTACAATCGGAAGTAACCCCTCCGACTGCTAGTCAACCAACCTCCATCTCTCATCTCCCATGCAGCTACTGAAATGGTGAAGGTGATCTCTCATAACTAGGTGTTTCTGCAAATGAGTGACATCTACATGATCTCCTAGGTGTGTCTCCTCCCTGTATGGCACTATACCCCTCTGAATCCTACCATACATCTCGACATGTCTCTGTAACCTATCAATCATCACTGTATGCTCCGACATACACATGTCATCTCCTGTATACTTATGTTGTCTCATAGATCCTGGGCATACTGCTAGATCAACCTCTACATGGAGGTAAACCTCTCTCAGAAGACAAATGGAAGTTTCTTCCATCATCTGGTGCTCCTCTACTAGATCATCAACATCTCCTAGAAACGTGACTAAATGATATACCTGAGTGTCCACTAGGACAGATGAAGTGGATCTCTGACGAATCTCCTCAAGAAGCTCATCTGATCTAGACTCTGATTCTTGAAGGGTTGCCTGTGTGCCTCTCAAGAATCCTCGAGTGTTCTCCAACTCCTGAGTGAGTCGGTCTACCTCCAACTCCTACCCCCTCAAGGCCCTGTGATAAAACTCACCAATCCCCAATAGGTAGTCCATGTTTTTCAACAATTGTTGGTAGTTAGTCCTCATCATAGACACTCTCTTTTTGAGAGTGTGAAAATCATCCATGGTAAATCCTCCATCTGAGCTACCCTATGCCACTAATGTTCTCCAACAGTAATCTTCCATCACTGCATGCATGTCATCAATACGTCTAGTGGCTTCCCTGATCATAACCTCACTAACTCTCAACTGTGCTGCTAAGTGGTGTGACTCATGATCATGGTCAAGTTGAGATGCCATCTCAGACCCCTCACTACTAGTGTCAGTCCTGCTAGTGTCAACTCTGGAATCCTCAAAAACACCATCTGCATAAGATGATGTGTTGAACTATCCATTGTCTACTATGTTGTTGGGTACTCCTGTATGCCTCTGCACCCCATCACTAGGTGTTATCTCCCTCCGAATCACCCTGTATCCTGTATGAGTAGCTGTATCCTCATGTGCACTCACCCTGCTACTATCATCTGTGCCTGGATCCCATGTATATGTATCCAGACATGTGCCATGGTCATCCTGACTGCTAAAGAGTGCGTCCACATCAATGCAAGCTGATCCTGGAAGTAAGTCCTCCACCAACCTGTCAGCCTCTGCAATCTTCTCAACCAATGGAGTCTCCAATAGTTGTGACTCAATCTCCTCTGGTTGACCTATATGTGTGAGGTCAACTGCCTGTACGTCCTGTACCTCCTCCTGGATCTGTGGGTCTACCTTTCCATGGTTTGCATCCCTCACACTAGGCTCATCCATCATACCTGATGTGCCACTCATCTCCTCATGTGATGTGGCTATCATGGGTGTCTGAACATATGAAAAATGTGTCACTGCCCCCATAGGAGGTTGGTCATCTCTAGGTGAAAACACGTGTGACTCCTCACTAGTGTCACTACTCTACTGAGACGTAAAGACATCAATGGTATGCAATATGTATGCTGATACACTAGTGCTATCGTCCTGTCCATCCAGTTGCCTACCCACTACACAAGGGTCATCATCCTCCTCAAGCGTGCAAGCATCACTAGCCTCTGTGCAAGAGTCATCATCACTATCCTCTGAGGTAGAGTCACTATCACTAGCCTCTGTGCAAGAGTCACTATCATCATCCGACTTCTCTGAATCCACCTCTATCGCTCCATATTCACACATCTCATCATCTCTATCATAGTATGCCTCAATAGTGTGCTTCTGATCCTTACCCTTGCACCTATGATCTGGTTCCCATGGCCCCTTGCAATAGTGGCAAGGTTGTGTGCTCCTAATGGGCATGGGGTTTCTCTGTTCTTCCATCCATCTAGCTGCTTCTTTTTTCTTTTTATATGCTACGATGATCCCATGTAAAATATCCCATTTGCTCCAATTGGGCTTTCGAAAGGCTACATATTGAGGAAAGGTTATGGCAGCCCTATTTTCCTCACTAAGGTTGGAATATGTTATCTCCAAGCATGCTATCTCAAAGGATATCCTATCCATTTCCTTCCAACTATCCATTTATCCCTATGAGAGACCCCTCAGGTTTGTAGGATTTAAGCTCTGATACCACTAAAATGATCCCAAACCATTATGCAAGGATCATCACGGTTTTGGTGTCTTTTTAAAACTTTTCTGAGTGAGGTATTTTGTCAAACACTTTGTTGTCCTACTTGTTTAGATGTGTTTACTTGTTGAATGGCCTCTTGTTTTCAGCCTTAGGGTTTACTGATGTGATATATATGTGTGTTGCAGCAATAAACAAAAGATATAACCATGGAACATACCTCAATCATATGCAATATGGTAGACAAGCCAAAAAATCTCAAATCTTCTTTTATTCATAAGATAGAAGAACCTGCTACAATGGAGATGCCGATCTAGAATGCTCAAGAGATGGCAATCAAAATAGACAATAGAGTTTCTACAAAAAGCTCTTGATAATACAAAATAAGCCTCCAAAGGCTAGATAAGAAATGAAGACCAATGCCATGTCCTACTGGATAGCTGAAGCTCCTCAACAATTCGTCCCTTCAATCACTTAAATCTTAGGTCAATATCCCATACAGACTCTCCTAGCTTCTGTCAAATCTCAATCATTTCATTCATGTACTGGTCCTCTGAGCTTGGCTTCTGGAACTCATTAATCAATAGCTTCTTGATGTCTACTAGTGTCCTCGTCGTCCCAGGAGCACTATTTGTGTCTAGACTCATGTACCAATCTAGTGCGTGGTCTCTTAGCGTGATCGCTAGCTTAGCAAGTTTGGTATCTTCATCTGTGATCTGTTTTGTCTCCCGGATCTTAGCACAAATGAACAAATGCTTCTCCGGGTCTTCTGTTGCTTCTCCTCAAAATTCTGGTAATCTGATCATGGGGTCATGTCCTGCCATTCTAAAGACTGAATTTCTACCTCCACCGCATGGTGTAGATACTTGACTCGTACTTCTTGAACTGGCTCCTCCAGTTGTTTCTCTGGTAGTATATTTGCTTATGGATATCGAACTTCCTCTGAACTTCGGTTGTCTAAACAATGATGTTCTCTTTGGTGTATGAGTCGCACATGGGTTTATGGGTTCCACACTGACATTAGTATGGAAAGGATGGTTATCTTCTCCTCCTATTCTTGGGCATCTTGTTTTCCTCTCATAGGTTGCGCACAGGATTTCCTCAATATGCTCCACATCTCGGAGATCCTCTACCTCTTCTTCATCGCTTGCCAAGCCCTCCCTCGTGGCTACGACTCTCTTCTTGGTATTCACCTTATATTGGTAGGGTACTCCGCTATGCGTCATCCAGCAAGATCGGGTCCAAAAATTTCTCCTCCTTCTTGCCTTTATCCTCTCCTTCAGCCATTTATCCTTCCCTTTGTCCGTGCTTCCCCCCTTCCCCCATGCACGTAGGGAATTTTATCTGTCTGTTTCCATTGTCATTACACCTTTGTTATATAGCAGTATTTTAATCGAAGTATGCAGTGATCGAATGTACCTTCCACAAGGTCCATGTAGAAATTCCTTCTTTGTCGCGCTGTATGACTTCGTTGTGTTAATTGCAAATTCTGTGATGAAGCCCGCCACAATACTATCAAGCCAAAAGTCAACTGCATGGGTGAATTTGTTGTTCACTTGTTGTAACTGGTCAATCTATATTGGGGTCCAATATAGCTATCCGATCCATTTCATCATGAGGTTATCTTTCAACCTTAGTATCCACTCTTGCAATAGGTGAGGAAAATCATAGAAAAAGACTTCGTGCAAATCTATAAACATGTATCTATCTATATATTTGCAAGGCGTCAGGCTAGGGTTTCTATTATATTTATGGGAAAAATTTATCTCTTTAGTTCTCAACCAGCCTTCGATCTCTCTGCTTTCGTGGGGTTCCACGGCCTCAACATTCCCTTCTAGTGATCCAACAGTCTTCTAGTTTCACTCATTTTTCTCCACATGTGTTTTGTCCCATCTGCTTAGTCCTTTCTTGTTCCTCTTACAATGACAACATAACCATTTGTTGGCCTTTTAACCTACCGGACAACTCTGTGCTACTGACTCGGGGTTCGTATCTTTTAGGGTACCAACAAAGCCTAAAATTATCGGCCCTTCTGGTGAACTAGAAGGAAACACATCACACATAATGCACTACACAGTCTCACCCGAGATAGATTTTATGTGTGGCTTTAAGACTCAGGCGTTTACAGCCTAGGATTGAGTAGGAGATAGAGGGTCTATGTTTTGAGCCACTACTTATTAATTGTATTACAAGTTATGTTTATCTGACCTTCAGGATTTAATAGTGTAACAGAATTAAACTAAAGAGTATAATGACTCATTCATTCATCGCATTTAGCAAGTAACTAACAAAAGTAAACAAATATATGCATGCATTCATCACATTACACAAGTATTACCGTGGTTCACCCCCTCCTGGGGCTACGTCCACAAAGATTTGTCTCTTGGCTCTCTTATTATGATAGTTCTGCAGTTCTTGCGCCTCGCGCTTACAATTCTCCTTAGATCGGTAATATCTCTGTGAGACGAACTAGATCTCACCAGGCTCCTTAGCCTGTGATCTGATCCTTGAGGTCTACCTCCCGCTAGCTCCCTCACTACAAGTAATTCTCTTACCAACGTATTACATAAAATGGAAGCTCAACCTTCGCAAAATCTCCGAGGTTCTGAATCTCTGAACTCTAAACCTTAAAACTGACAAAATCTTCTTTGATACCTGCTTGCCTATATTTATATCTATCGAGCTCTTTATCTATTTCCACAAAAAATCTTACCAAAAACCCTAACTCTTCTGTCATTAGGTCTTCTTTCTCCGCATGCATTTTTTTCTTCCTTCCATTTTTCGCCTCCTTCTTGCATGCGCACTTGTTGTGCTTCTTGCTAATTGTCTCTTTCCTCCTACACGCTTTCTTTCCCACGATTCCTCTTCCAGCTGTCATTCTTCTTCGTGCACGCCTTCTTTCCCATGACTGCTCTTCCAACTGTCATTCTTCTTCGTGCACACCTTCTTTCCTTTTTCGGCCTGCTTCCAACTGCGGGGATGGTTTATTTTCAATAAGTATTTCATATCTATCATTCTACCACAACAATGAACAAGCACCACCAAAAAGAAGGATGGAGGGATTGGAGTCACCACTCGATTGTTGAGGGTAACCAAGAATGTAAGGGGGAATATGATCGATGTCAAAGTTATCCACTAAGTTAAATAATTAAATCTAATTTAAGTTAACTTACATATGTGGGTTGATTTTAGGGTAACTTCAGTTAGTTTTTCCAATGCATTTCAATGGGGAAAAATTAAATGTACCTCTAGAAATTAAATTTGGTTCACCTCCTAGTTAAACTATGTGTTTTAGCTACTAAAATAAAAGGAAAACCAAACTTCAAGTAGAAGAAGGGAGAAATATGCTACATGTACAAATAATATGTGAAACACCTATTTGAGGATTGAAGAAGTGTCGAGCCTCCAGCTCTAAAATAATGCAATGTTGATACTATTAAATCAACCATACAAATGAACCAAAAGTGGGTATTGAAGATTAAGTATGGACTCAATTATGAGTTCCTCTCATATCCATTGTGCTCCATTGTGCTAGTAACCTCCCTTGAAGTGTGTTTGAAAATGAAACATGGAAACAATAGGAAACGAACCAAGGAGCCCTAGATCCATGATGTATAATCCAACAAGAGATGGAAACCAAACAAATGAAGAGAATATACATGTAAGGGGTGTTGGATTTTCCTTATTTACAGAGCATTAGTTTTACTAGTGTTCTTTTACTTCATTACCATTAACATATATATATAATTTATTGAGCAATAACAACATAAAATAGAGACAGAAAAGAACACAAGAGATTTATCCTGGGAAGACCCCAAATGGGGGGAAAACCCAACAACATTTATTAGATAGATTTTGTTTCACAATGAAAGTCTAATCAGATAAAACCTAGCACAAGTGATAGCTTAACTAGAAATACCATGCCAGCTACATCAAAAACACCATACAAAGGTAGTGCACCTCCTCAAGGAGTAGCGCACAAGATAGAGATACCAAAACACTGAGCAATAATAAAATGTCCAGCTGCAACTATTACGTCACCTCCTCTAAACTTGTGCCTTGCTTCTGTGTAACTGGGAGAGTGTGAGTGATTGAACACATGAGCTAAGGATCCTCCTTATTTATAGTCTTCTTGTCCTTCTAGCTGGGTCAAATTCTCTTTTGGGAAGGTGTCTTTTCATTATACTTTATTCTTCTGGGTTGACTTCTATTCTAGGGTATTTCAACATCTGTCTAATGGATCTCTTGCTTCCAGAATCTTCTCCACATATAATAAATGTCATCTAGGAGGGAAATATCCTCCCGCAGCTAAAAAAACATCAACACTCCCTCTTAGTTAGGGAGGCATATTCATGATGTATTCATCTTGTAGTCCATTGACTACTTTGCAATCTACTAGCAACCACACATTTGTTACAATGCCTTCAATAGCTCGAATCATCAAGCACAATCTTTGCCATCAAATGGTAGCACACAAAACTACATCCAAATGAACTGGTAATCTCCATGGCAATCAAATAGTATCACAGAACTACTACAATGCTATCCAGTAGATCACGACTACTGCCAAGTAGTACAGAACTACTATCTAGTGACACAAAGTCACTGCTAGTGGAACACATCCACTTTAGTAGAACACAACTATTGTTTGGATTCACACAACCTCCGCTAGTGGAACACATCCACCGAAGTAGCACACAAATACTATCCAGAGTCACACATCCTCCACCAGTAGAAAACATCCACCAAAGTAGCACACAATTATTGTCTGAGTCACATAGGCTCTGCTAGTGGAATGCATCCACCGTAGTAGCACACAACTACTTTCTAGAGACACAATATTCACCAGTGGTACACAACCACTTAAGTATCACACAACTATTGTTCATAGTCACACATCCTCCTCCAGTGGAACGCATCCATCATAGTAGCACAAAAATACTCTCCAGAGACACACAATCTCTTCCAGTGGTGCACAACCATCGAAGTAGCACATAGTTACTTTTGAGAGACACACAATCTCTGCCATAGTCTTACGAATATGTGTGTGATGTTTCTTCTCTCAGTAGGTTCGATAGTGCATTACCCCCTCAGTCACCTCATGTGACTGATCCAGGGAACCCTTTGGCTAGAGGGGTTAGTCATCATGAGAGGAACCAACACACCTCCCTTTCAATGAGGGTGGACATTAAGCAACACTTAAAGCTTGTTCCTGAAGTACTCATACTTCACTCTTGACAAGGGCTTGGTGAGAATGTCCACTATATTCTCGTTCGTGGATATGTACTGAAGCTCTACAACTCTTCTTCCACCATGTCCCAAATGTAATGATATGTGATCTCTATATGCTTAGATCTGTCATGGAATACAATGTTCTTGGTAAGCTTCATGCAACTTTGATTGTCACAATGTATCAAAGTTGGCTCCAATTCTAGATCAAATATCCCAGCTAGAAACTTCCGGAGCCACACTACTTCATAGTTTGTCACGCTTGTTGCGATATAATCTGATTCTGATGTACTAAGTGATATTGATGTCTTCTTCCTGCTCAACCATGATATCATTCCTAATCCCAAACTAAAGAAACATCCATAAGTATTCTTCCGATCCACTGCACTCCCTACCCAGTCAAAATTTGTATATCCCTACAACTTTACAACTTCACATCTCCACCCAAGACATATCTCAATCCATATCCAACTCTACCATGAAGGTACCTCAACATATGCTTTGTTTCCATCCAGTGTACCTATCTAGGTTCAACCATGTGTTGACTCAAGGTATTCACTGCAAAGCATATGTATGGCTTGGTGTTAACCAGGTACGTCAAGGATCCAATCAACTATCTTTACATCATGGGATCCACCAAATCTAAATATTTTTCACACAAGAGCTTCAGATTTATCTTCATGGGTGTGGTCATGGACTTGTAGTCCATCATATTGAATTTCTTCGGGATTCCAACAATATTTTTTCCTTGGCTAAGGAAAATATCATTTGATCTCTACCACACTTCCAATCCCAAGAAGTAATGCATCAGAACTAGATCCTTCATCTCAAAATCTGAAGAGATCTCCCTCTTGCACCCAACTATGAGATTCTCATCTCCTGTTAGAAATAGGTCATCCACATGTAGGATGAATGGGGAACCATCAAATGACTGTTTGATTTGGTATATCATGCCCTGAGTGTCTTCTTAGGCTCGTACAAAGCCTTCTTCAATCTACAGACATGCGACTCCTTCTCATGTATCTTGTGGTTTCTCTATGTACACTTCGTTTGGCTATCATAGCTAGTATCTCTTCATAATCTTCTCCCTCTTTCTAGGAGAATACTCAGGCCACAAATCAAGCATTGTACATTTCTATGATGCCATCTGTAGCTTGCTTGATCTTGTAGATCAACTTGGAAGTCACTATTGACTTCCCTTCTGGTCTCAAAACCACCTCTCACACATCATTCTTCATTATGGACTAATACTTATCCATCATGTAATCCTTCCATTCTTGCTTCTTAGTATATTCTTCAATGGTGGAAGTCTCTGAATCAATGATGTTTTTGTTGAAATAATGTAACTACAACGAGTATTCTTATTATTATTGATATTTAATTCATAGGATCAATCCCCATTGTGGATTGATCATGTCAGATATTGTAATAGGACCAAATCCCCTTTTGCGGATTGGTCAAAAGACAATTGTAATAGGCAGAATAAGAAGTCGGCCCCAACAGTTAATTAAGAGACCCAGAAATATAATAAAGGTGGGTTTACCCACCCAAATTGAGAAGTCAACCCTACCAGTGAAGAGACACTTCACATGTGACAGAACTTGTATAAATAAAGGAGGCTAGCGCCTCATTTGATCACAACTCACTTGCTCAATTTGAGAGACAAGTACTGATATGTTACCGACAAAGGAGAGAGAGTGGCGCATATCTTGGAGAGGACTTTCTGTTTTAGCATAGAGATCTCTTGGCATTGTATTGGATATCTATATTAAGGAAGTTTTGCTGGGTTTTCTTCCCCTAGAGGGTTTCCCAGGATAAATGTTGTGTCTCTTGTGAATTTGTATTTCTTAGTGATCTTGTTCTTATGTTTCTATTATCTATTGAAATTCAAAGAACTATAATAATGGCATAAACATTAACAGTTTCTTATCAATGCCACATAGCCAGAAAAAATGTGTGGTTTCTGGAACCGAGGAAAACTATATATCCCAGTCCTTCTGACTGGATGCCTCCTTTGTCACTACAGCAAGGTATATTGAGACAAGGGAATCCTCCCAAGAGATCTCACATCTCCTAGAAGCCTATGAAGCTTCGATCTAGCCTCCCCAACTCATGACACTTGTCTATCAATCCTAGAAGAAATTTCTCTCTCCTATCTGAATCTGAGAAGGAATAATTTATGAATGAAAGTCTCTAAGCCATTGAATCTCTCTGAGATCAAGATCACTTTGGACCTGCATGCTCCCTCTGAAGGTTGAATCCCTGTAAGTCGATATGATCTCCAAAGCCACCTGCTTCCAGTACATTTGTTGACTTATTCTAAAGTTTGATATCCTATGGACTATGCTGGGAGGTTGCTCTTGCCTACTCTATCCTAAGGGTTGAATCCCTCTGAAATATAGCTCCTTCTGAGCTGGTACTTGGTGGGGCCGCCTGCCTCACCATTGGTGGATTCATCTTCTTCTCTTCATAGTATATCTTATTAATGCTATGTATCTGTATGAGAACATGCTTGTTTATTGCATTGTTTCTAGGTGGGCCCTTCTTGCACTACTGACTCTTCCTGATGATCTGAAGAGTGGTCAAATTAATTGTACGGTCATCTTTGGATCCTTCTTCTCCTCATAGTCAATATCCATAAGGGATACTCTTCTTCGTCTTCTAATTCACATGGGTGTGTACTTTTGTGTACAAAGTTCTATGTCTCGACTAGAGACTGTCTAAATAGTTGCCTCCTACAACTGTCATCATAGCTCCTTCTCAGAGATATCACCTGTGACCTACCCAGAACAAGAGAGAAGAACAATATTTCCATGGTAACCTCCATGGAATGGTTATTAATCAAGAACATTTTGTAGAGGAGATTAATTTTATATTGTAGACAAGTATATCATTAACATTGAGCATTTTCTTAATGGTAATCGTACCGATAATATTCAAGTGTACCTAAACATTTGATAGAAATAGAAAAATATTGCTATCCTAGGTACAATACTTACTTAAGAAATAAAAATATAAAATACCAAACCTGATATGCAAACCTGGAGTCTGGTGTTGTTGTCCTGCTTAAGTTTCCTTCTATAGTTCATATGAAAACACCATTGTCTAAAATAAAAATTCTTCATCCTTTAATGCCTTTGAGTTCTCTTCGACATCTGTTCCATATGCATGGTATTTCTTCTTCTCCTTTTCATTTCTATCTAGACATTGGAAGGCATAATGTCCCAGCTTCTGGAAACTGTAGCATCTAATCTTTGATGCATCCTTATTGTAACGGGGTCTCTTAGACTTCTTCAAGATGCCTTCTTCCCTTTTATTTATCTTCTTCACTTGGGAAACAAGTTCTTGATTTTAATCCTCATTAGTCTTTTGTGTCTTGGATATCAGCCTGGATTCATCTTGAGTGCAATCTGACCATAACTTGTCAAACTTGGGAAATCTCCTTCTTGCGCAAATTCCTTGGAAAAATGGGTATCATGAGGGAGGGAATCCATTGAGTGTGGTGGTCACAAGTTCAACATCTTCTACTACATCTCCTATAGATTCTAACTGATCCTTGATCTATGCAATCTTCATAAAATAGTTGACCACTACTTCTGACTTGTTCATTGTCATGTTTATGAGTTGATGCCTCAAAGTAAACTTTCAACTATTATTCTTACTTTCATATACTCTAGTTAGGGAATCAAACATATCCTTCGGTATATTTAGTTCTGATACATTGGGTATCATGTGATCCTTTATTGAGTCTGTCAAGATCCTCTTGGCCTTGACCTCATTCTTCTTGAAATTTGCCTTTGCTTCTTCGTCTTTGGCTTCTGGAAGCATCTTCTTAATGTGATCCAATAATTCATTCTCTTATATAATGAGTTGTATTCTATGCTTCTAGGATCTGAAGTTATCTTCTCCATCCAATATATCATCAACTCTCATGTTGGTTGACATTTTCACCACTAGAAACCCTAGCACTGAAAAACCTTGATTTTTCAATCTTCACCAAACTACACACTGAGGGTTTCAGTGGGTGCGCTAGGTTATGGCACACTTCTCTATGAAGGAATTATTCCCAACATCCTTGTGATAGTGCTGAACAATCTTGACAAAGTATTGTAGCTGGAAGGTGTCGTTGTACTGATCTTCCTTCCAGTGGATAAACTATTATGAAGGTAACTAGATCTGATACCATGTTGGATTTTCCTTATTTACTAAGCATTAGTGTTACTAGTGTTATTTTAATTCATTATATATATATATATATATATATATATATATATATATATATATATATATATATATATATATATATA